>VZRJ01006055.1:0-134856 GCA_013397565.1 Ptilonorhynchus violaceus
CTCACTTCAAAGCTGTTTTTAATAAATTTGGGTTTGATTTCCCGGCCAATGCACCAAATGTCACGGTTTGGACAAACTTAGGAGGAAGACTCAAAGAGCCTCCTCTGCAAAAAATAGGATCCTAATAACTCCCTTCCCCTCCCCTTAAGAATTTCTNAACTCCCTTCCCCTCCCCTTAAGAATTTCTCAGAGGAAAGTGAAAAAAACTTGTTTATTTAACAAAATCCAGCAGCTGGGGAGGGGGTTGATGTGCGCACAGGCACCAGGGGAAAGGGAGAGAAAAATAAAAAATGAATAATGTTAGATAATAAACCTCCCGTGGTGAAGACAACCTGGATGAATTCAGAGTCCTTTGTTTCCTGGGTGCGGTGTTCTGCTCTGTCTCTAGCTAGCTGCTTGAGTACAGAGTAGGCCCTCTCCAGGCCCAGGCTGTAGGCTCTGGAGAGATGTTACGTAGAACAGAGCCCAGTTGTCTGTTATATAGTTCCAAAGGAAGAAGAAAAAGAAAATACAATCCCAGGGAAAAAAACTGTCTTCTTTCCTTGCCTCAGGCAGAGGAGGGAAAAAGTCAAAAGCAAGTTTCAACTCCCTCCGATATCCTTCAGCTGAGCAAAAAGCTGGGCGAAAGCTCACAAGGAAAAAAAGGTAAAAATTGTCCCTTTTGCCTTCAGCTATAGAAAGCGACTGCCGAGATGTTCTCTCCTGAGAACCACAACATAGTGAGCTGACAAGTAAAAGAATGTAAATATCCTTCCAAGAAAACCAAAACATAGCTCCTGGCTTCTCGAGCCAGCTTAAAGACACAGAGTTAATAGTTTTCATTAAGCAGGCAATTGGGATGTATAGCATCATAAAGTCACTCCAGGACATGGGAAGTGTTCATGGTTGTCTCTCTGATATCTGACCAGCTTATTCTTAAATTTAATTGCAGTCCCAAAGGAAACAGGATGGAATGCAGTGAGGATGAGGCCGGTGCTCTGTCCTCCCATTGTAGTGGTCCATAGCATGGTCTTGCTGCAGCAAAAAGAATGACTTTTTCCATAGGAGTTGTATCAAGAATTGTTTTCAAACTACCTAATCCAGGATCAATGCCAGCAGTTAAGCCTGAAGGCATTATCTAACCTTCAAGGACCATTATTGTTTATAGTTTGCCATTTTGCATAAAAGCTTTTAAAATATAAAGAAATATTGAGGCCATAAAATAACCTGGGTGTGTTTAGCACTCCTTTAACACTGTATCTCAGTGAATTCCCCTACCCACCCACCATCACCCCCCCCCAAAAAATGCTTTAGTGGAAAGAGCAAAAAGCTAAACCACATCTGTTGTATGATACAGTACTGTAGGGAATCAAAGACAATTAAAATATGCAAAGCATCTAAGAAAATAATTACTTTAATTGGGAAATAATTGGAAGGAAAGAAATCATTCAAGAAGAATACTTCAGAATAATGACTCAGGGTATTTTCATAGGAAATTACAAAAAAAAATCTTGGCAATTTGATATATTATTTGTATGTTTAAATATTTTGAATGGATTTTAAAGTTAAAATCTTAGAAAATGTTCTTGTTTCTAATCCAAACTGCCTCCCAGCCTGACATACCTTTAAAGAATTGATGCTTATCATTTTCTTTTGCACTTCAGAAAATCTGACTACATAAAGGAACAAGATTTATTGATACAGCTGTTTTAAAAAGCAGTTCAGCAAAAAGCATAACAGATATGTTTCTTGCCAAGCCAGAAATATGACCATTTCAGTAAAGTGTTAAATTAGGGTTAAAAATATAGATTGCACAAACTACATTGTATATACAATCATGAAAACTAAGTTTCTCATTTATAGGGAGCACCTATAACCAAAATAAGTGAGAAAAGTCTTCTGTGAGAGAGATCACTAGTTCTTTAAGGATTATTTTTAAAGTAATTGTCATTGATATTAGAAAAAAAATAAAAAAGAAAACCTGTATAAGTTTTCCATCTTACCTGCTCATGCAACTGTGTAATACTCTTTAAAACATAAAAATATTTAACAGGTGGCTGGATTTCAATAACATTTTGTGGGATGAGAGTATGCATTTTCATTTCATGGACTATTTCTCTCATTATGAATCAGAAACTCAGTCTAGGTAATTGTCATTAGTTAGATAATTAGGGAGTAACTCAAAGTTATCACACACAATGCATCAGAATGTGAATAACAGTACCTGTATTTTTTTGTGAATAATTTAAAATAAGTATATAAGTGTTTAGGAAAATTATTGCTATTTTCAATGGTAACTAACATCCTGATGAAACCTCTGAATAAACAGACCCTTGATTTAATTTCTTCCCCAGGCAGATGATGGTGCAGATGTGCAGCTACAGTCTGGGCATGTTTCCCTCTCATAGAGGCATGCATGACAAAGCAGAAATGCAGATTCTTTTAAATTAATGAAAAAAAAATTTTTTGTGAGTTGCTCTTCTTCTATACTGTTTTCTTCCTCAAAAGATTAATACTTTGATGTGTTTTTTTATTTGAAGGCCATCCCACAGAGATTTTGGAAGAGGAGGTTGTAGTTGGTTAGACTTCGTACCTAACAGGGAGCTCTTGTTGCAGTTGACTTTTAGAAAATCTTCCTCTACTTGAAGTGCCTCCCTTTTGTTCTTGCAGCCTTCTATCAGATTACAAGAGGCTATATAACAAAGGAGAGATTATGTAATAATGTAGCACTTCAACTAAAATGTACTTCATATTCATTCTTCAGTACTATATATCCCTTTCATAGTCACCCTAAATAAATTCAGGGTTAGATTGTACCTCTCAAGGTGACTTGCTCAGGATAAAGGCAGTTGTTATTGTGTTTCAGCTCTTTGTAATGCATGTACAAGGCAAGGAGGGTTTTATCAAAAGAAAAATATTTCAGTTGTGTGCTTTTTTTCTCATAGCAGAATGTCAGACAAACGGAGAACTATTGAACTTGTACTTTCTCAAAGAAAACTTGCTGAGCAATTGAGGAGGAATAGCTTTTTCCAAAACATGTTTGTTTAGGTTCCATTTAGTTAAGGGGGCTTTGTTTGCTTTTTTTTTTTCCCTAACACACTTCATCCGAGTGAATTTTTCCTTAGTTTAGTTAAAAAAAATTTTTCTTTAGCGTCAGGCTTTTCCAGAACTTTTCCAATTTTTTTACACCTTCAAACTTTTCTGAATATAATTTGTTTAAATTCCATTTGTTTGGGGGTTTGGGGATTGTTTTTTATTTTATTTTGGTGTTGGTTGTTTTCCCGATATGTTTCATTCTAGTGAATTCCTTCTTAGCTTAGTGAGATGAATTTTTACTTGGCTTCAATACATAACATCATATTTCTTTCTACAAAAGTATGAGAGCTTACAAGAGCATTTCTGAGTCCCCTATCTCCCCCAAGCCCAAGGAAGATTAGATTCAATGCACTTCTTATTTCTGGGGCAAAGAACTCTGAGGAAGAAACATTTTTGTTTACATAAACTTCTGCATGCATCAGAGGGAAGTCAGGCAAAATAGCAGGCAGACCTCAACTACATAATACCCTTTGCAGATGGTTTGGAGGTATGAAGGCGTAAGCATTTATAATATATGTAAAGCCATAATCCTTTCCTCAGCTTTTCTGAATCATCTGAGAAATTCTGCCTGGTTCCCGTAGGCTGGCTCAGCCACTGGCTCAGGGAGAGGATACTCAGAGGCTTTTTGGAGCTGCAGGTGGGTGCAAACAACATAGTGAGCCCCCTGCCCCTGAAGGGCAGCGAGGGCAGGGAGGGAACCGCCAGCTGCCAGGGTGTTTGCTGTCCCCTCTTTTTCCCTTGCAAACTGACTTAAGACTGCACAGGACAGGATGTTAGCATGACCCCTCCTTTTGCAGCAGAAGAGAGTACTTGAGTAAGGTGAAATAGTAGCAATGAAAGTTGCTCCAAAAATCCACGGTGGAGAATTACAGTGAGTTTCCTGGAGACAATGGGAGAACTTAACAATACATCAAAGAAAACATGCAGTTAAGTCAAGAAAAGTATACATATCATTAGATGGTTTTTTCTATAGAAACCAAAATTTGCTCTGAAAGGGCCTGAGACAATTCAAACCCTTATTAATTCTCAGCAAATCCCATTTTAGTACTCTATAATAAAAATGATGGAGTACATTTTTTGTGTTAGTAAGATAGCCAGGTGTCTTAAAAGCGCTTTTGGGAATAAAATTCCCTCTAGATGTATCAGATGCAAGCAATCACTTTAGTTGGTGTATTTTGGCAAAGTAGCTTGCAGTAATTTTTCCATTTAGAAGCAATTGGGATTGTTTAAGTATTGGAATAATGTGGGAGAAAATTAGAATTGTAACAAGCGTTAAATAGCCCTAAGGGAGTTTCTTGGCTCAATAAACTCACAATATTTTTGTAAGGGATATTTAACTTAAATTTATTTAAGACATTTTCTACTCTTCCAACTTGCATGGTGTCTCAAATTATTACTGAAATGTTGAGTGAGAGCGTATTCTTGTACATTGGACTGATCTCCAGGGAATTCTCTTAAAGCAGATCACATTGTAGCCCTTGATAAAATACAGCTCAGACTTTTACAGTTTCCTTTCCTTCAGCATTTCCATTCCCAGTTCAGTTAGTATGAATTGTATGAAAAAAAATTTTATTTTGCTTTCCCTTTAACTTGCCTCACAAGAATTCTTCCCACTTACTTTGCATGCACAAAGAACCCATCTGTACTTTCTTTTTTTGTCTGAGCAGGAAGAGTGAAACGGTCCCATCATTTCCTTCTCTACAAATAATAGCAAAGAAAGGTCAACCTCAAAGTCTCGTTTCCTCAGGTACCTCTTCTTAAGTTTGATTCTGAGGTTTATGAAGCTTTTGCTAACCCACGAGGCTCTTCTCTCCAACATTATAAACCTCCTAGGAGCCTGCAGTGCCCTGCTGCTTGTACTGCAGCTGTGGAAGAGTAATTGCTGGGGTATTGTGTCACAAAATATAATTTCTCAGTTCTGTTACAGGTTTGTATTACCAGTAAATTTACCTACACTACTTGCTTGAATTTTAGTTACGTTTTACTTGGCATGAGCATTTTATGTTTACTGGCAAATGAACCTTTATAACTCATTGTCTGTAAACAGTTAATAGTTTTGTCAGAATGTTACAGCTGCTGCACAATATCCAGTCACCACAGCATCTTCAAGATGCTGTGTTTAAAGCCCAGTTGGTAACTTTGCAATTAATTTTAAGTGAGAATGGTTTGTTTTCCATTAGAGAGGCCTTTACACAGCAACAGGTACAGTCGGGAGATGACTAAGCATTAGCTAGACTCAGTGCTGCATACTGTAAATGATGAGGGAGCACAAGCAGCCTATTTAACCCAAACACTTTCATCTAGTATATGAAAAAAGACTTGACACATATATTAAGACCCAGGTGGTGACTTTGCTCTGCAAGAGCTATCTTTTAAAAGACTTGTTTGTCTACTATAGTATCCAAGAGTTATTTTTTTTTTCTAAAAGGACTTTTCACACTTAGATGTCATTTCAGCCTTGAAGAACTACTACTTTAATCTGCTAAATGCTGGAAGGTCCCTAAGGGATTTCAGGACATCACTTAAAGTCAGTTTTTATAGGTCTTTTATGCTTTATGACTAAGACAGGTATTTTGAAGTGGAAAGAATGTCTACAAAGTAGATACAGGGGAAAAAAATTTAAAAATTAGGCCTCGACAATTCAGAATAGGGAAAGTAACAAGCAAACAATAAATAATTTGCAATATTTAATCACAACCTACTGTATTACTCCTTTAAAGAGAAATTTCCTCAAGATATTCTCCTTAAAGATTATTGCTTTATGTTAGATTGCAGATTATTTAAGAACTCTATGAAGGAATCAGACATGTCAGGGAGGTAAAAGACAATTATTCTCTAGAAAGGACTTGTGCGAGGGTTATGTATTCAAGGAGTTGCTATATTTAAAGACGGATTCTTTAAAGAAGTGTTCTGGTATACAAAGTGGTTTGTTGTTCTTCAGAAACTGTGTCTTGGTCTGACTGGATGCGATTTTTATAAGGGATTCCAGAAGCTCGTTTCATGAGCATTTATCACTAATTTATAACACTTGCTTTCTCCAAAATGCCTCTACTAGTGAAAAATTATAATTTTACACAAATAAATATCAAAGATATAAGGAACACTTTCTCCGTTTGATTTCCTCACAGAAAAGTCTCAGAAATGCTGTAATTTTAGATAGAAGTCTTCTGCAGACAGGGGGAAGTACGACTTTCTGTGCAAAGGGAACAGTTTGATCTCAGGTGCTTTACAGGAACATTGGAAGAGGAACCATGAGTGGACAAGACAAACACTCCAGCCACACTTTCACCAAGATGGGATTACCCGTTAATCTGCATTTGCAGCAACTAGAGCACGCAGGCAGTTCAGAGATGGACAGGACGTCAAACAGTGTCTGTATGAGTGTAATGAGGTGTGAGAGACTGAAGTGTTATTGTTTATGGGTTAAACATTCTCTATGAATGACTTTTGCCTATTATAGCAAAACTAAATAACAAAACTGCGCCAAAGGGAAAAATTGCTCTGAAGACCACTGCCACCCTGGGTGGGCCCTCTGGGCTAAGGCCCTGGACTGTAAGTTGATTTGAGATAAGATAAAAATGACACCATTCTAAGGCCTGAACTGGGGGAAAAGAGTGCTTTCACGGGAGGATCCTGCCCAGCAGCTCTGGGTGTGGAGGCCTTAGCCCCTGGCTTATCTGCTGCCAGGTTTGCACAGTCCCCCAACCCCGGGGGGATGAGGAGAGGTTTTGGGTGTGTGTGTGGCGAAAAAAGCCTCTGGTCAGAGGAACACCCATCCTCTGCTGTGCAGCTGCAGGAGGCCCCCCACTCCGGGAAAAGCCACGACTACTGGACATGCACGTTGAAGGGGCAGCAGAGGGGGTGTCACGGCCCATCAAAGGCCTCCCTGAAGGGGTCCCCAAACCCTGCACCGCAGCACTGCACATGGTGAAAAAATGATGCAACAGACCCACAGTCTGGCAAGGGACAGTGTTAAGCTGGCCCCTCAGGGATGGTACCTGGGCGTTCCCACCTGGCCCAAAGTGTATATTAATCCAACAGATTCTATGCTTTTGGCAGCAGTGCTAGTGGACCCTCAGCACCAAGAAGACCAGATGCAGGGGATCAACGAGACATCATTGGGACCCATGGAGGGTGATATGCTCCCACCTAACCTCTGTCACTCTTCCTGTCCCGTTCCCCCCCCACCTCTTTTTCTATTTCTTTCTTTCTCTTTCTTTCTCTCACTTACTGTTAAATAAAATACATCAAATTTTTTTGGTACCAGCATTTAGCCCCATTTGGCTTTAATCTGTTTTAGGGTATATTCAGACCTTCAGGGGTCTTTCCACTTTATTCACAGAGAATTCTATCCTGTGATTAGAGCGGATCATAACATGGGGGTACAGGTAACTTCTTCGTGTGCAACACAGGGCCTCTTACTTGTGCGTTTTAGAAAACACCACTCATTGATGACAGCTAACTAGTGCTATGAAGGCTTGTGCTCCTCCCTTTGTATAGCTTGTGCTCTTAGTCCTTGATATCCCTGCTTGTTTCCAGAGCAGTAGGGGTTTTGGGACAGCCTGTGGCAGAATTGCCACTATTCTCATTTTGATTGTCATGGCATCAAAAGTGATGAAACATACCTACTCACCAGGCCTTCATATATGCACAGCCTTTCATTAAAAGAAAAGCTATCCTATTAATTTGTCTATCATTACATTGGATGAATATGTAAAGAAGCAAAAGAATAAATAATACATGAGATATCCTACCTAACTTTAAAGAGCAGTGCATTCAAATTACAATCAAGGGTAAGGTGCCAGACCAAACGCTCTGTGCAGTACATGTGGGTTAATGAAACACACCTCATGCAACCTCAGGAATTCATTGTTAGTCCAATTAAAGTATTAGAAATCTTATCAATATTTCATTACTAATCTAGTTACAATGATGCTAACATGTACAGTTGAAATTATCCAATTACTGCAATTTCTCATTTATAATACAACTGTTGAACACAGATTTTCTCATATCTATCCCCGTCTCTTTTACAGACACCTCTACTATTCCAGGTCAGAAGATTGATGGAGTTACTGTTCCTTAAGCAGAATAAAATAGGGGAGCATAATTGTACCATGGATCCAGCATCCGAGGTGCTTCACTGACAGGAAAATGGTGGTGATTGTAGGACTTCTTCCTTATCATTTCTGGTTTCACTTGGTGTTATCTTTACATGCTTGCTAACAAACTTATTTGCTCTTTCTTCAATGGTCTGCAAACTCCCTGTTATCATTGGGTTTTAGTATATATAGTGTGTTTTCCATGTGTTAGATACTTGACTTTTGCCGTCTTTGTTACCTCTATATCCAGTACTACCCTGGTCTGCAGGCCTAAGAGTTCTGATGACATCCTGGTCAGGCACTTTTAAGGCCCATTCTGCATCTTCTGCTTGAATTTTTGGAGACCACTGTTTTTCTTCAAAAGGCTGGAGCTGTTCTTTCCCAATGATGTAGCATTATATTAGCACAATCCAGTCAAGCACACAGTCTCATTCAAGGGTAAGTCAAGGGTTCATGCCACAAAAATGAATGCTCTACAGGCACATCTATTTGTATACTGATATGTTTTGGTAACTACTTGTTATTAATACTTCTTAGTTATGGCAGTATCATTGTTATCGAAATTGCTTTGCCAGAGGAGGGATGTCAGTCACTAGAAATGGAGAAACTATTTTAAAACTTTATAGTGTGTTACTTTTGGTGTTTATAACTTGTCAGTATGAGTTAGTAGCTTCTAGAGCTAAGAGCAGATTTGAATATTTGAACTCAAATTCTTAGTGCACTTTGCACATTGTCAAAAGCTGTGTAGGATTAACTGTGTAGTAATTCTGTTTGAGTGCATTGCATGTGAAAAATTCATTGGTAGGTAGTACTGGGATGCTATTTCTAACTCATTGATTTCAGCTTGTTGTCAGTATAACCATGATTTAATTCTGGTCACACACATTAACAGTTTAAAATCCATTTATGTTTTGCATAGGTAGTTACACCACCTTAAGCAGGTTGGTAACACAGAACAAGGGCAGCCCAATATGTCTATTACCAAGCCCTCTCCCATTCAAGATCAGACATTTTGACAGTTACATATTTGAAATATGATTTGGAATTCCTTACCAAAATCTGTAGACTGGCTCCATCAGAAGAAAGAGCTATAAAAATAAAGTCCTGGGAAGGAGTAAAACTTCTGCAGAAAAGAAGGAGAACTGGAAAACAAACTTCTAAGAGTTGTATTAGTGGAAGATCTTCAAGGGAGTAGAGTTTGAGCTGATTTTTGAAAAAAATATTTGAATAAATTTGGCAAGGAGTTGAAAAAGATATAATGAAAGATTTAAAGGCATTAAAAGGTACTAAAACTTATAGCATTTTAAGTGATGAAAAATAGCATCACCAAGATCTGGTGGCAGAACACTCCCCTAGTATTTTGAGAAATCTGCTCAAAAAAGGTCAACCCTTCTTCAGACCTTCAGGCACCAATCTTCAGTTCTCTTAGTCCAGCAACCAAATATTCAGGGAGCTATTTAAACCTACAATTCTGATCGAGAACCACATTGTAAATGGACCATTAAACTAACCTACCTAATTTCCTAGCTCCTGTAGTTCTTTGTTGACCAAGTGCTAAGTGCTCTTTGCTTTCAACTTGTCTGTTTGACAAACGCAACTATGCTAAATCCAAAGCAACTGCACTTAATCTCTGCTTTGCTTGGAATTTTTCACAATTTTTTCAGACTTAGTGGAGACATCATGCACTTGCAAGCTTGTATGCTTTCTCCAGCTATTTCAGCTGCTCTAATATACTATCTTACATTTGTTTCTGTCAGAAAACACAAAAATTAATACAACAGATGTGTTTCTGCTATCCTGTGTGGTAGAGCTATATGGGGATAAGGATGGAGAATCTGCATGCAACATAAGATTCCAGGCCTGCAAGCCTGAGCAATAGTTTGGAATCCCACACAAAAGCAGAAATGTGAAATTTAACACAAAACTAGAAGTTATTGGAAAGTCACAATTATTTAGAGGAATGAAGGCTATAAATTCTTCTGTAGCCAAGGATAAAGGACTAAAATGGAAAACAGCAGAAGGAAACATAACTGCTCTACTTAGCTTGCGCATACCCATCTCTGTTGTAGGAAACAGAGAGGCTGTGATCTACTGTCTCTCTACAGATACTAGATGGACAGTTTCTGACAAGAAAACAGAAATGCCATCTTGCAATGGGTAAAGAAGCACCCAGTCCAGTGAAAGCAAAGAACTAGACAGGCACTCCATGATGAGGACAGAAAGCCTTCTGCAGACCCAACCCGGAAACATCTTCCAGTCACATAGACCTAAGGATGTCACAGAAAAGGGTAGATGCTTCTTAGTTTAATATTTTGGTTTAGTTTATCTATTTGAGATGATGATAAACACTGAGAGTGCAACACACTGTCTGTTACTATGGTTATTCTTGTAGCTATTAAGGTGATTTTTTAAGTTGCTTCCAGAGAAGAAAAGTGGCTACAAGCATGTGTATGATGAAAGTGGAAAAAGCCTACCCACCTTCAGAGGAGTAGGTACAATTAGTTGGGCACATTTGTCTCTGACTAGAAGATTAGGAACACGAGAACACATCTGATCAACACATGGCTTAAAGACTGGTTCCACAAGGGAATTTTGGCTTTTTCAGTCATGGGATGGTTTGTACACTACCAGTCTTGTTGGAGACAGATCGAATTCACCTGCCTAAAAGGAGGAAAAAGATTCTTGCCCATGAGTTGGCAGGGTTAATTGAGTAGGCTTGAAACTAAGTTTAAAGGGGGAAGGGGATAAAACCAGGCTTGCTAGAGATGAGCCTGGGGGCATCATGACAATTTTGGGGGTGAAATCGATGGCCCAGCTAAAGTGCGTCTACACCAATGAACACAGTATGGGTAACAAATAGAAGGAGCTGGAAGCCATTGTGCAGTAGGAAAGGTATGATGTAGTTGCTATCATGGAAACATGGTGGGATGACTCGTGTGACTGGAGTGCTGCAATGGATGGCTACAAGCTCTTCAGAAGGGACAGGTGAGGAAGGACAGCTGGTGGGGTACCTTGTATGTTAGGAAGTGTTTTAATCATCTACTCTTGTAATGATGGTGATGATAGAGTTAAGTGTTTTTGGGAAAGAATCAGAGGGAAGGCTAACAAGGTAGATATCCTGGTGGGAGTCTGTTACAAACTGCCAGGATGAAGAGGCAGGTGAAGTATTCTATAAGTAGACGGCTGATGTTTTATGACTGCTAGCCCTTGTTCTTGTGGGAGACTTTAACTTGCTGGATGTCTTCTGCAAACTCAGCACAGAGGAGAGGAGGCAGCCTAGGAGGTTCCTGGAGTGTGTGGAAAGTAATTTCCTGACACAGTTAGTAAACGAGCCTGCCGGGGTGGGATCCCATTAGACCTACTGTTTACAAACAGGAGAGGGCTGGTGGGAGATGTGGTGGTTGGAGGCCATCTTGGGCACAGTGACCACGAAATGATAGAGTCCTCAGTTCTTGGTGAAGTAAGAAAGGTGGTCAGCAAAACCTCTACCTTGGACTTCTGGAGGACAGTCTTCAGGACACTGGTTCAGAGAGTCCCTTGGGAAATAGACCTTTCCAATAAAGGGGTCTACGAATCCAGGACATACTTTCAAAAGGAAGTCTTAAAGGTGCAGGAGTAGGCCGTCCCTATGTGCTAAAAGACAAGCCATCATGGAAGTAGACTGGACTGGTTGGGCAGAGGGCTTTTGCTGTAACTCTGGTGTTGTGTCCCCTGAAATAAAAGCTGGGAGGGTTGAAGAATTGAGAGACCCTGATGGAAAAATATACTGGTGGGATAATTCTACATAGGTATTATGAAATGAAAGTTTCTCCTATATGCTTTCTGAAATACTATGAGAAATTGGCTCGTCTGATTGGTCCATAGTTCTCTCCACCCTCCCTCCTTAGTAATTGGTTGTAGTACTTTCTCCCCGCCTTCGTCCCTCCCCTAAGCCCCATGGTGATTGGTTGCTGGTCCCCTGAGCGCGCGGTTTAAAAACCCAGTATCTTCCTTGTTTTGTCCTCTTTCGCCTTCTGTCCCCTTCATAGGTGGATAGAATAAACTCCCTGGACTGTGGAATGCAGTGCGTGAGAGCCTTCCTGCCTCTTTGTTTCTGGACTTGTGGCTGGGCTTCCCGGGTGTGACTATTTCTCAGTGCTAACAACTGCACGGGTGATATCCCTCTTTGGTTAGGTGAATTTAACCCCCAGAACTGCTTCTTCTCAAAGGAGGTTTTGGGATTAAACCACAAAGGGAATCTGCTCAGGAGAAACTCCCCAGTAAAGCCATTACTCTGAGGAAAAAAGAAGTGTTTATGAGCTTTGGAAGAAGGGGCAGACAACTCAGGAAGAGTACAAGGATGTTGCTAGGTCACGTAGAGATAAAATTGGAAAGGCGAAAACTCAGCTAGAACTCAATCTGGCCACTGCTGTGAAAGATAATAAAAAGTGGTATTATAAACATATTAACAACAAAAGGAGGGAAAAGGAAAATATCTTTTTATTGGATATGCAGAGGAACATTGTCACCAAGGATGAGGAAAAGGCTGAGGTACTTAATGCCTTCTTTGCCTTGGTCTCTAGCAGAAGGGCTACTTATCCTGAGGGCAACCAGCCCTCTGAGTTAGACAGGTAGACAGGAGGAAGTAGTTAGTGACCTGTTGTGCTGCTCAGACACTCACAAGTCTATGGGGCTGCATGGAATTCACCTGTGAGTACTGAGGGAGCTGGTGGAAGAGCTCACCAAACCACTCTCCATTATTTTTCATCAATCCTGGTTAACTGGAGAGGTCCCAGACAAATGGAGCTTTGCCAGTGTGATACCAATCTACAAGAAGGGTCAGAAAGAGGATCTGGGGAAGTACAGACCTGTCAGTCTGATGTTGGTGCCAGGGAAGGTTATGGAACAGATCATCTTGAGTGGGATCACAAGCCACATACAGGACTGTACTGTGGAGAGAAAAGTGCAAGAGGCTGTACGGTGGGGCACAAGGCAAAAGGGAGACTGATCATATTGAGCTTCCAGGAATTAAGTGAATGCTAGTAATTTGTAAGAAACAGTAATTATCAGTAGTCCCAGCTACAGCAAAAAACATTTGAAGAAATGGGAGGGAAGCACTAGGCACACAGCTAAACTGTATGCTCTCTATGCAGTTGAGAAGAGAAACTGAACCTTCCAAAATAGAATTACTTTTCTCTTCGTGGACTACACAGGGATCCTGGGAAATAAATCTTTTAACCTAGGTACTGCAAAACAACATCTAATCAATTGTATGTCACATTATTTGTCACTTGCTAAAACTGATATCCTAGTTGTTCACTTTCCAAGTGTTTAACTCTCAAAATACCAATGACATTATAAATATTTGTGTCTTCATGGACACAAATGCAGAAAAAAAACTGAAATATTTTTATGTTGATTAGACCAATGCAGAAGTGCAAATCAGAGAGGGCAATGTAGTTAGCCAGCACTAAGCTTTTTAACAGTGGTCACCTACTTAACTGCTGTCGGAGTAACAAGGAATCATTTCTGCTGGTGTGAGATGGTAGTCCTTCAGTATGGAGAGTGAGTCTCCAGCTGATGTTTGTTGATGTATTTATCAAATTTGGGGACAGCACAAATGTCTAGACCAAAAGAATGAGCTTGCCTTTCACATCCCACAGGTAGGAATGCTGTGCAATAGGATTGCATGGGCTGTATCTGTTTCGCAGGTAAATAGAAGACTGCAGGGCTGCCAGTTCAGGTACTACCATGACCTATGTCTGCACCAAACCCAAATACATTAGATCTCTATCTACAGTGGCATACTCATTGTTTCTTGCCTTTTCTTTCTTTTTTAAAACCTCCACAAAGATAAACAAAAGAGCCACTAGATTAAACAGTTAATCTGTATATAATAACAAGGAGTTTCAGCAACATCATTTTCTCTTGCTCTACAGGAAAATTACTGCTAAGAGCCTACACCACAATTTACAATGTGAGAGTAGTGCTTGTGTGTATAGTAATTACTTTACTTTTTCTGACCCATTCATCCCAGCACTCTAGCATTGCAGTCATGATGCTGTACTTACAGCTGAGAGAACAGGACCACCACAAAAGAGTGCTAAGGCATATATGCTATGAAATGTGTTAGCTTGAATAATTGAGGCTAATAAATCAGTTTAATTTTAGATTAGCCCTTGGTTACTGAAACAATTTTGCCTGTTCTCAGGAGCATCTTTCGACTTGTAGACACTAATATTACTGAGGTCAAGCCACTCCTGACTGAAGATAAGCTATAACTTGAACTTAAGCACTTTGATTTCCAAACACACATATTAGTAAACCACAAAAATGACTTTTAAAAACTTTCCTTTTTTTTTTTTTTCCTAGGGGTAGATTAAAAAAGCAAGATGTTTTCAGTATAGTGATTTTTTTTACCAGATTTCTTCTCCAAGGAAAATTTGACAATATTTCAGAGAGCATTTAAAAGCTTATTCTGCTATCTTGAAACACCTCTAAACAAGAAAAAAACCATTAACAGATATAAGGTAAGATTACATTAGGTACATCTAGTAACACATACCACTTCATGTTATCCAAGCTCTATTTAGATGCTATTTAATCCATGGATTTATTTTCAATACATTCTTAATCATCAATGGCTTGAATAGGATTATTAACTCATCTGTCCTCATCAGACGCAGTGTGTTAGGTCACAAGCTGTTGTAAGTCTTCAAGATTTGTGTGCTTGTGAATAGGCAGCTTATTCTGAGTCCAAACAAGAAATAGGGGCTCCTGGCTAAGACAGTCACATAAGGTTCCAGCCAGAATACTCGCTGCTAACAAGGGTCTCCATAATTCCAAAAATGCAAGTTCCTGTCCTTCTTAAAGACAGTTAGTGTTTATTCACCATGACAAAATTGTCCTGTGATACCCAATTTGACTGTGGACTACACCACTGCTATTCAAGAGTATTTTGCAATTGCAGTGGGTTTTGGCAATCCCTGGTTTTTATACAGCTATGATTCACTTTATCTGGGCTTACACAGAGACTACTGCTTGGCAGAATGTGACTGTGACTCAGAGTCAAGAGGTAGCAGGAATGTGTCTTTTCTATTAGGGCTACACTTACGTCCTGGTTCTGGACATGAGGTGGTTAATTTTTGCAGTAGCTGGGATGGGGCATGGCCAAGGCCCAGATGTTATTTGATCCCACCTCACCTCATTGCTGTGGGCAAGGGACTGTCTCTCTGTCTCTGTGTCTCTCTCTCTCTCTCTCTCTCTGTGGGGGGAGAAGGGGATTCTCCCATTTGAGTAAATGGGGCAGATGGAGTGGTCAGGTATTTGTTTATTCTTGTGGGATTTCCATTCAAAGTGTTAATTTTTCTTATACCTTTTGTTATTAGTATCATTTCTGTTACTGTTTCCTTTCTCATCTCATTGCTGTTTCCAGTAAATTGTTCTTATCTCAACCCATGAGTGGGGTGGGTGGGGAAGCAGTGTGTGGTTTTAGTGAGAATGCTGAATTGGAGAATACCATTCCTAAAAAACAATCAGTTATTACAACGGGCAGATCTTATTTTGTTATAGACCCAGTGTGTGGAGCTACAACAAAGCTAAGCAAAAGCAAAGTCTCTCATTCTTGCCATGATTTCCCTAGCGAGCACAGCTGGACTTCAGTTAATGCTCACAACGAAGCTATAAATGTAAAAACCTGGAGGCAGGACTTTATCAGATGACAATGTAACAGTCTACTGGAAGCAACTGGTGGAATGAGCAAAGCCAAGCAAGGTTCATGATGGACACAAGGCTCTGCAGAACCACAACACTGAAAACAGTGATTGCCTTTATATCTTTCTGTCTTTTTTGTCTTTTCATAAGGTTTTCCACTCAAACCCTACACTTCTGACTAAGTGGATTGTGTGCAATCAGCTCTGAAATTTAATGAGGTAGTTTAAGAAATTATGCAAAGTCTCTGATACTGCAGAGGCTACTTTGAAAAATGTCTGGGGTGAAAAACATTCAAGTTGGAAAATGGAAGCAGGGGTGTGGCTCTCTGAAGAGAATCTTTTCATAGCAGAAACAGTGTGATGCAGGAAGAGCTGAAAACTCTGCTGTAAATAGACATCCAGGTCCTGGTATTGATCCGGAAGGAAGAAGAATGGTCACAGAATCATAGAATATTCTGAGTTAGAAGGGACCCACAAGGAACATCAAGTCCAACTCTTAGCCCTGCACAGGACATCCTCAAGAGTAACAGCATGTGCCTGAGAGTGTTGTCCAAACACTTCTTGAACTCCGTCAGGCTGGTGCTGTGACCCCTTCCCCAGGGAGACTGTTCTAGTGCCCAGCCACCCTCTGGTGAAAAACTTTTTCCAGATATCCAACCTAAGCCTCCCCTGACTCAGCTTCATGCCATTTCCTTGAGTCCTGTCACTGCTAATGAGAGAGAAGAGATCAGTGTCTGTCCCTTCTCTGCCCCTCACAAGGAAGCTGTAGATTGCAATGAAGTCTCCCCTCAGTCTCCTCCAGGCTGAACAGACCAAGTGACCCCAGCCACTTCTCATACAGCTTCTCCTCCAGACCCTTCACCATCCTCATGGCCATCCTTTTGATGCTCTCTAATAGCTTAATGTCTTTTTTATATTGTCGTCCCCAAAATTGCTATGATAAAGTAATGTGTAAGATAAATCATGGAAATTCCTGAGATATGGGACACTATCAAACTCTGCACAAATGGCAGTTTCTCCTTGACACCTGTCATACGCCCATGGCACACAGAGACTGGCAGCTATTAACATACTGCGGCCTTTGCAATGCTTCCTAAAAAAGAAAGGTGAGTCTCTGAGTGGACAATGTTTTGCCAGGAGTTAATGAGCATTTAATGGCAAAAAAAGGATTAGTAATTTAGAAGAAATATTTTCAAGTAAAGGAGATATGAAATAAAATAGATTAGAAAATTAAATGACATTTTATTTTATTAAATCAGATTAAATTATAATGATTTTTTTCAGAGTAAATAAAGAATCTGTTTTACATGGCTAATACAGTGTGATAACTGAGGTGCAGCTTCACAAAAACACGCAATGCTTTTAACAGCTATTAGGGAAATCAAAGACACTGACATACAGAGTATCATTTGCAACACAGCTGAAGCAGAAGATAATGTAATATCACCAGTCTTGTCAGTGGTATTATTTTAGGAGATACTTTCAAGAGAATGGTTGATTTACTCCAGAGAAAGATAATTCTTAAGAATAATAGTCATCAATGATGCAAACCAAAGCAGCTGTTTCATCAGTCTCCAATCAAAAGGGTGAATTGGTATTGATAATCATAACTGATAATGGCCTTCCTGAGAGCATATGATAAACCATAAGATAATTCTTCCACTTTCAAAAACAGTTGATTTCTTTATTATTCACTAGAATTATCTCTGCACAGCAACAGTTTTTTGTCATGCTAGGATTATGAATTTTCATCATATGCAAATGCTAGAATATGCAAGTTGGTGATTAAAGACAACTACAGAAAAAAGAGTTTGTCTAGGAGCAACAGACCTGAGACTAAGGGTCTTCTAGTCCTACTTTCTGTTATTGTTTGAGAGAGAAAATTATCCTTCTCTGGGACATGTTTAAAAAAAATAAAAATCAAAGCACTTTCATATTGATGATTCAATGAAGTAGTTTTGAAAACATAGCATGAAATACATCTTTAAAATATTGGCAGACTTCTGCATTGTGACACAGTGGAATATGCAGATATTCTTTAACCTCCATGCTATCCATGCTATCGTCCAATGCTGCTAAATGTTGAAATGTTTGATATCATCAACAAATGGTTTTTGACAATCAGTACTATTTTCCTTACACAATCTAGTGAGGACCTGTCATAATAGACTACTTAGAAGGGTTGAAGTTTTTTTTCATTTTCTCTCAATAATTAAACTTGGAAGCAATGCTGGTTTTACATGAAGTATTTTGACCTGTTCCTACAACTGTTAATAAATCTATTGACCTGACAGCTGAGTTTACACCAAGGTATATTGTAGGACAGTTCTATTTGATTATATAGTGAATATCCAATAAAAACGAAAATAATTTGAAGCTCAGCCAGATTTCTGCTCATTTCCCTAGTAAGCACAGGAGATACTTATGACTGTGACGTATTCAACTTGAATATTAAACATTTGTTTCCTAAGGTGTAGTATAGTAACCAACAATTGAAAGATGGAGATGCAAAGGACAAATTTAGTGCAACTTTAGATAATGTTGCAAAATACAGCAGCAAAATACAATCTAATATACCAAAAAGCTATCTCTAAATGTCTGAGACTTTTGTTACAATGGAGAGGCCTAGAGGTCAATTAATAGCAATTGTAGAAGTTCTGCGAGTGACATAATATATTGCAGAGAGAGTGTTAATGTTCTGGACAGAATTATTTCACCCTTCCTTTAGATTTGTTATGGGATTCTGTTACCAAGAGTTTAAATTGTCATTCTAGATAAAATGTTTTCCATGTATGAGACAGACCAGTCTTATGAAGAGACCTTTTTATCTCTTGTGCTTTGCAGATTAAAAAACTTCTTATACTGTAAGGAGGATTTCTCAGGATAGGGTATACTGAAAAGCCACTTTCAACTTTCAACAAAGGCTGAGCCAAGTATCAACTGAATCTTTTTGAAACTGGAAAAAGTACAGACCACAGTCTTTGCCTGCCCCATTATTTTTCATTTTCATGTCTTTGTCCTCCTGATCTGGCTGGAACAGTAAGTGCTCACAGTAGTCAGGTAGAACAGCTGCCCTGTTAGCCTCTAACAAAATAAGACCAGACAGATAATCAAATAGTATTCTCCCTAGAGCATCCTATAAGCTGTGAAATGATTCTTATTCTTAACCATTTGAAGGGAATTTTCGTCCAACCTGGAGACAAGAGGAATCAGCAAAAGGAAATTATTTCTTTGCTATATGATTTCAAAGTATGGGAGAACATACATTGTGTCATGGGTTAGCCTGGAGAAGACCCCAGACCCCCATGATGAATAAATGTGTACTGCTTCTTCTTCATGGCATGCTGTTTTGTCATGATTCATGCCAGGGTCCTAGTCCTATAATAATTCACTGAGGCTTTGGCTACACTGGTAAATACTGTGGTGAAATAGAAGCAGATCTTCAGAGACAATCTATTGGTACTGACAACCCAGCACCCACAGTAAGTGTGGCTTGGAGGGGATTTACTTCAAACTAGCACCAATCTATTTCCATAGACTGAAGACCCATTAGTGCTGGAGCACATTATGTTCCAGCAGTCCTGGTAAGCACATCCAAAAAGATGCTGCAATCATCTCCATGTACTTCAAGGCCCGCTTTTGAATTGAATGCTCCTCATTTAAGCTGAAGTGCCAATGTATACCGCGTTCTCCTTGTACATTTGCGCCACTGGGGTTCGCTGGTTGAACCGCGTCACTTTCTTGACAGGGAAAATAGGGCACAGACTGGAGAAGCATTTGAATAGTGCTCACGTCCTGCCCATGACATTGGGGTAATCCAAGCTGGATTTAACTTCCTAAATGAACTAGAGTGCATCTTGGTGTCCCAGTCCCCTGTAAGACTCCTTGCCTTGTCTGCAGCATGGACGTGCCTCACATTTGGAAGTACCCCTTTTTTCGCCAGTTACCATATTTCCTATCAAAGTCAGCTGCCTTTGAAGATGTGTCTTGACAGATGGGAAATCCAGGCTCCTGAGAAATCCAAGGTCCTTGCCTCTGTTTTCTGGGAAATTGTCTTATAGATGAGGAAGAAGCAAAGATAAAATTGTGCTCTCAGGGTGAAGAAGAATTAGGGACTGTGGACTTACGCCTTGTAAAACAGGAAAGATCAAACGTATTTATTTGCTGTTTGCTGGCCTATGTTGAAAATACTTGAAGGTCTAGTGAAAGGCAATGACAGTAGTAACAGACCAAGGGAATGTTTGTGATTTGAAGTTGTCTTTCTGTACCTGAGCACTTCAGCCTAGTTACCATAGATCTGTCTACACTTCAATTTGTTTTTCATTTCATCATAGGTTAAATGCAGAGGAAGTGTAACATGCTAAATGTAAAGGAATATCATCTTATATGCTGTAACACTTCCCCTTCCCCTGAATGCAAAGATAGGTGCAGTCTTTCTTCATCAATTGTTGTGTACTTGAGATTGCTTCTCTCACTTAATTTTTAAATGCAGCTGAAGCTGTACTGTTAGTAATCATTTTAATGACTAAGTTGAGTGAGCAGTTAAATCAATGTATCGAAAATTAAATCTTAATTTAAGTAGTATTTAGTTATGAAAAGTGATAATTTCATAATTTATTTTCTATTAAGGTGTTGACTGTTTCACTGAAAGCAATTATTTTGTGCTTTTAATCACAATATAAAAGCTGCACTGAAGTTACATTTCTTCTTTCTTTTCTCCTCCTGTGGATATCCACCCTCATCAAATATAAAGACCTCTTTTTAGAAGGCCAGTGCCAAAATATTTGCATTAGTTTTCTTTGTTCTTGACATGTTTTTTACATTTATTGCAACACCAGGGTACTACGCTGTTTAAGATAGCTTTCTTGATTTATATTAGAGTATACATTCAGGTAGGATTAAGCATGATTATGCATATTGAAAACCACTTTTTCTGAATTTCCCTAAGAAGAATGGAGCTGTTTTCATTTGGGTTGCAGGTTTTAAATATCATGCATGTGACTCTGTACTTATGTTTGTGCTTACTCAAATGCAAGCAACACAAATGGCACGCGCATACTTTTTAAAGATGTCCCTGCCCATGACAGGGAGATTGCATTAGATGACCTTTAAAGGTCTCTTCCAAGCCAAACTATTCTATGATTCTATAAGTCTAACGTATGAGGTACACACAGGAAATTGCTTTGTGAATCCACAATTAAGGTCTACATATGCAATTTCACAAAATTATTGTTATGTAAATCTACCCTTTTGAAGACATGACTGCAATGATCCTTGAGCTCTTGCTGTTCCATATGCGCTTTTTTGGGTGGAGGACAGAACACTGTAATAATTTTTTCTTCCCTTTCCACGCACTGGATAACTCTGCTCTCAGCAGGGTAAGTGCTCCTAACAGAACTACGTAAGACCCATCAACTTCCCTCAAGCAGAGTGAATAAAGATGGGCCATGCACTAAGGCTAGGTTTTCAAAGCTCTTATGCACTCAAAACGGTATGCAGGCACACAAATCTGACATCAAGTCTCATATGTTCCTGTCAGGGAAGTAGCTATATCCAAGAGAAATACAGCAGATGTATGATGTTAGCTATGTAAAATTACATACGAGTGTTTTTAAGTTCCTCTGTGGTCTTGAATAGTTGAATTTTGAAGAATCAAAATGTTCTTCAGTACTAAGTCTGAAGCCTCCCAGGTGAAAAATATAGTGATATTAGCTGTTTATATATTAATGTGACAGATTTTTAACTCCTCGTTCTACCTGGACTTCAGCTGTAAGCATGAAAATTCTTCCTCATGTACTTTGAGATAAATCACACATTGTAGGTACCTTGACATTGAATAGGTGGCTTCCAGACTGGAAATCAAGACCTTGTGCTAAGTGCCCTTTGCTCCTTTTACAGTGCCTGAGGTTAGGTGTATTACTATGGAATCTAAATCAATAATTACACTTTTAAGGAGATGGGGAACTGGTGATCTACCCTGGCTGTGTTTTAGAGGTCTTTTACATTGGATTATCCTGTTATCTTGCACTTCTCAAACCTGGAGAGAAGAAAAAGATTTCCAGTGAGCTTGGGCAGAATTTAAGTGCTGAGCTGCTCAAATGAATGCACTTCTGGATGTTTGTATGGGTGTTACTCTACAGTCCTGGAGAAATTTCAGTTAAGCATACATATATTTGTCTTCTGTGCATTTTCCACTACTAGGTAGCAGCAGAGCTGAGAGTTGAGATGTGATTTTACATGCAGGTACTTAAAATCTTTAACAAATTCAACCCATGAATTATTTTTCTGTTCCCATTTGTCAGCATGCCATCACTTCCCATTTTATAATTGATATTCTACACCATGATGATTTAACAATATATTCCCTTTTTTTTCCTATAGACTTAACCAAACTGAAACATTCATCTGTAAATTTTTCTATTTCTTCTCTTTGAAACCATTAGTTCAGTGAGTAATCAGTTAAACAAAATAATCTCAAGAGCAGATTTGTAAGAACTCAATTTTTTAACATGGCAAGTTAATTGCTGACAGAAGTCTCAAGTAGTTTCTGAAAGATGGCCTTACTTTCCTACTGACCCCAGAACTCTGCAGCTCCTTTAACAAATAACTGATAGACTTAAAATGGTTTTGAAAGACAGTGAATTATGAAGCTCTGTTGTTCTATTCATAGACTCATTAAATATGACTGAAGAAGGTAGAGTGGTTTTCCTTTGCAGAAGCCATTCTGGTTTGTTCCTCCTTAGTAATAATAGTGATGTGAATCCTACAGTTTTGCTTAACTTTGGTCAATTTGATGTTTCTGAAATGATGCCTAGCAGGTCTGAAATGACAGTACTGACTCCTTTCTTCACCTCTGTGCTTTTTTTTTTAAAGACAGCATTCTTAATTTCAGCATCAGAAGGTGTTTTTAATTGAGAATTTAAATACTGTTATTAGGTTAGCTGTGCCAGTTCCAAGCAGATGAGAAATATCTGCAGGCCTTAGTAACTAACTCACTGTCTTTTAGTGTATTATGCTGTATCAGTATCTCCTTCTTTTGACACCCAACTAGGTAATTTCCCCAGCTTTTCTTCAATATTCTCTTTTCCATTTTGCAGTTTTAATTTATTGCTTCTTTTATTTTCCTTAGGAATGCAGACAACTGAGTTGATTTCTTTGCCTTCATGTTTTCTTCTGATGGTTAAAAATTTTTGGTTATTTTTTGTTCCCTGTTTGCTTTTCAAAACTTCTATACCTATTTCTCATCTGGTATTTTATTTACTCATGGAATAATTTCTTCTCTAGTTTTTAAAGGGATAGATTTCTACTGTTTACATTAAAGTACAAGAAAAATTCAGATTTGGGACTATCTGAAATCAGCTTGTCTGGATGTCATCCTTAGGTTTGTGCCATTTGTGAAACATAATTGGTGCTGCTTTTAATTTTTTTAACACACTTCTATGTGCCTTAGCATTCTAAACCCAGAAATCAAATGAAAAATTCCATTTTCTCACTATTCATGCTACGTGTTATTTTGGCTCTAATCTTCCACTTCTTTCACTGCTAGCAAGCTGCTGGATCTACACAGGGGTGAAATTAAGTTTTTAAATAGATGCTCCAAATTGCTTACGTAGAAAGAAGATGTGTTGGAATCCTGTAATTTCGTTTAAACTTCTTATGTCAAATTTTCTCAGTAGTCACTTTAATTGCATATGTTTTAGTGACAGAGCAATGTTGTAGACTGGTAAAGAGCTTTAATGATTCCATAAACATCAGAATGCAAAGACATAAGTAGAATTCATTGCATATTTTGCGAGATACAGCTGATTTGACAGATCAATTTATAATAAACCTAAGGACCATGGCCATTTTCAGGGCAGAAGGACTTCCCAGAGAGAAAGGGACTTGGGGATGGGCTGTGCTTATTGTCTTGCTGAGGGGGACAGCAATCCTGCCTCTTGGAGCTGGTGCCACCAGCTGCAGCAGAGGAGCTGCTTCTGCACTTTGTAATAAATGCATATGCTCTCCTCTGAGCTCATGCCTTTGCCATCATGCTAGGATGCTGCCTGCTGTGTTAATCCACCAGTAAAGAGACCTCAGGTCATGCAATAATATGTGCCTTTACCGTCTGCCAGTACCCCCAGGACTGGCTATTAATTTTCAAGTCGTTGAATTTTCACTTAATGTACTGCAGCTCTCTGAAGCATGGTGAGTTTCTTTAACCATTAAAGCAGCTGTAAGCTGTATATATAAAATAATAACAAGATGATGATGTGTAAAGAAGACAAAACTCTGCCTTTCATCGGAATAACCACTGGATGGGGGATTATTTACATTTTGTGCAGTGACAGCTTGACTCGAAGGAGGATGATGATGATGACTATAAAACGGTTTGCTGCTTACACTGAAAACTCGCTGCACAGGTTACTCCACAAGTGCCCCATAGACAGCTGGGAGCAAGGGCATCTCCGGGGCCAGGGATTTGGGTTGGTGACAGCCTGAAGGCCAGAGAAGAAACACGCGTTATCTAAGCGCTGGTCCCGCCGCGACGTGCCCGCCCGTCCCCACGGCTGGTCAAAGGCTGCGAGCGCGGAACCTCTGGTCTCCTCCGCCGCCGCGGTGCTTTCCCTGCCTCGGGTTCGAGTGTGTGTGCGTATGTGGGGGGGGATTGCTGGGGGGGATATTTGGCTACTTTGCCGCGTACGTCTCCTGAAAGAGACAGGAGGAGGGAGCAGCCGAGGCGAGACAAGAAAGAAAAAAAAAGAAAAAAAAAAAGAAGAAAAAAACCCCTAAACCCGCGCGTTTTGCATGCCCTGGCGCATTTCACAGCGCAGCATCGCGCATCGTCCGCCTCCCGCCCGTCCCCCCCGGGGCGCTCCGCGGCCGCGAAAAGCTGCCTGCAGCCGCCGAGCCTGCGCCGCTCACGTCTCGGGGGCGCGGAACCCCCGCGGTTGCCATTGCGCGCCCAGCACGCCGCCTGCCTCCAGCACGGCTTCAGGGACTGCGGCGGGAAAGGTGTGCTCCCTCTCCTTGGGACGAACGAGGGGATGGCGGATACCCCCTTCCCCGCGGCTGGGGCCGCCCTCCCCAGAACGCCTGTCGTGCCGGACACAGAGCCGCGCAGTCCCCGCGGGTGTCCGCGCACATCCCCGGGCGTTTCTGCTCCCGGCTGCGGGTCTCCGCTTGGCAGGGCCGAGCGGCTGCCTCTCGGAAAGCCGCCCTCTGAGTAGCTTCAAAAAGAGAAAGGTTTAAATATATACGTGTAGCTTTAAACATATATTTAACATTTTATATCTTCTGCCTATTTCTATGTATATGTATATTTACATGTATATATATATAAGGTCTATTTCAAGTCCCTCTTTGGAGGAAATACCAAATCAATGCCACCCTTTCTCCCAAGCATGTTTCCCTTCTAGTAAAGGAGGCTCCACCTCTGCTAGGGATTGATTCGCCCAGCAGTTTTTAGGATAATTTATTGAAGCAACCTGATGAGCCTATTGGGCGAGTTGCTCGGTCCTTGCAGAGTGGGTTTCTACCTGTTTGGGTGTTTTATTTTATTTTTCCCCCCCTTCCCTTTCCCTCCCTCTGCCTGCCGTGTGCCGGGGGGTGGTGGGATTGGCAGGGTCGCTATTCCTCAGCCTCTCCGGAGAGAACTCGGGGAAGGGAGAGCAGCTTCACGCTCATGGATGCATGGGGGGGCCCCGCGCCCCGCTGGATCCGCCGCCGCGGGGCCCGGCTGCTGCTGCTGCTGCTGACCGTGCGGCTGGGGAGCGGGTGAGTACGGCGGGGACCCGCACCTGCCCCCGCCCGGGACCCGGCTACCTGCGCACCGCGCCCCGGGCTGGNNCGAAAACGCGGCCCCCCCCATGCCGGGGGCGGCTCGGCGCACGGAGCTCCCCGCCGCGGTGCCGCCGGTCCCCGCCGAGAGGGGCAGGAGCGCGGCTGGCGCTGCCGCTCCTGCAGCTGGTGGTGCGGGGCACCCATCGCGGCAGTGGGACCTGTGCGGTGTGCTGGGGCCTCCCCCACCGTCTCCAGCCGCTGCAGCTCTCGGGAGAGGATCAGGCTCACGCGTGGGATGGAGCAGGGTAGCTGCTCAAGTCCCAGAAGTTGGAAACATGCATTTCCAGGGAGAGCTAGAAAATTGAGCGGAAGGACTCTGAAGAAACAACAGTTTGGTACAGCTGTGTACATGTGTTATCAGTACCCATAACAACGAAAAGCAATCTGATCATTCAACTCTATTAATAATGCAGAGCTACTGTGAACTGTTCCACAGGTTACACTCATAAAAATCACAAAGCAGCACTGAAAGGGTATTTCACTGTTGCTCAATGTGTCTTTCTTTTTAATGATAGACCAAATTATCATTCTAAGAGGATATAAAAATGTGTAGTGTAAAGGCTGGCAAAAAAAAAAAAAAAAGGCAAAAAAATCTATTAAACATTTTTTAAAGTCTGTCATACTCTAGACTCGTTCCCCACACTGAATGATAAATTATCAGTGTGTGTGAGGTGTGTTGATCTCATCACATCTTTCATCTTCAGAAGGCTGCTGTTATCCTAAGCAGAAACACTACTGATTATACTTTTCTTAACCTGTGTCTTTTAAAACCTTGATATATTATGGAAATATTTTTCAAAGGCATTGATGAAAATTATACCAGTGCAGCTGTGCATCTTCAGAATGTTTCTTAATGATCCTAGTGTACCTCAGGTGTGAAAGAAATTATCAAGTGGTTTGAGAGAAAAGAATATGCATGCTAATTTATCAGTTCAAAGACTTAGTTACAAGGGAAGAAGACTAGCTAAAAAAAAATTATTTTGCTTTGTTTGTCAAACTGTGGTAGGAATTATAAGACTAGGTGTAGATTCTTATGTAGGCTTCTCACTAACAGTAGCTTTTATAAATAAGTTGATAAGAAAGAGGTAACTTACATGCATTATTTTATTCTGTGTTCCAGGACATCTCAGATAAAATGGAACCTTTGGTATAAGTATCCATGTGTCTGAATCAACTATTTTCAGCTTTGACTTTTATTCAGAGGCTACATGGAAAAATGTTGTTTGAAAGATTATTCATTTCCCCCCCTTTTTTTTTCTAAGTGACCACAAATGGACATCTGATTTTGCAGATCATGATTCTCTTGTATGTGGTGCATTGCAATTCAGGGGTGTTTGCAGAGAGCTCAGGACCTCTGGTGCTCTTTAACAGTCTGCCACAATATAGGATGAAAATACTATTTTTCTGCTTCTTTGGATGCCTCTCTGTAGTTTGAGCCCAAGATTTTCCTTGAAGTTCAAACTAAAACACAGGAGTAATGCTTTTCTCAAGAATAGATCGGGTTGCACCAGTTCTGACTGTTTTTCTAAAACTATCTTGCAGGAGACAGTCTGCTTTTTCAACACATACTTTTAAAGGGATGCAAATTGCATCACTTTTAGTATGCATTTATGCACAATAATATATACTTTGTGCTGAGTATGAGTAAAGTTGCTTCAGCTGTAAGAAATGGAGCTAAAGCCTAAGCAAGGGCATTGGAAGTTGAGCCCAACCAAGAGTTTATTCTTCTAAGGTACGGCCCCAAAAGCTGTTGCATGACGTTACACCAAACTTCCCTCACTGAAGGGATTCAGTACACTTGAACTCTGTCCCAGAAAACAGTTGTTTAGCCCCAGTTCTTCACCTTCAGCACAAACACACCAGAATGGCCAATGTACTTGATGCAAGTTCATAAGTTGGTATTTTGAAGGACTACTTTGGCAATAGCAGACATCTCTTCTGTAGCAGAATTTGGGCTGTGAGCTTTTCTATAAGGCGTGTGCAGGGAAAGAGTAGTTATCCAGCAGTCACTGCAGTCCTAAATGTTCGGCAAACCCATTGTTCTGGTTGAATTCAAATAAACAGATAATTCTTAGGGAGAGCATTCGAACTGACAATGTAATTACTATTTCCTTAGTTCCACCCATACAGGTGCAGCATAACTGTAGCATTTCTTCTAATTTATACTGCTTTAAATGGTATGTGCTGGTCAGCATGCCTAAAAGTAGATTATAAGTCTAATTTTGGCTATATCTTCCCTTTAGTTTTGTAATCTGATGTTCTAAACACAATTATAAATGCTCTGTTGAAATGTAACTGTCAGCAGGTACAAATGTCAACTAATATTTTCTTTTCCATTTCAAAGTATATAATACGGCCTATGTTTTCTTTTCATATAAATTCCTGTATCAGACTTAAGCCTGTCATAACAACGTTGGTTTCTTAGTGCTTGATAATAGTGATTTACTGTTTCATTTGAACATCTGTGATGTTTATTCATTATTATCCTCACTCTTATGTGCTTTGTTTGTGATGTGACAGTGAAGAACTTGTTATTCAGCAGTCCCAGTGGCTTAAAATACAGTTTATTTTATTAAAAGTTTGTTAATATTTTCTTTTGCTAGTATAAAGTTTAAAAAGACATAAATATTGGGAAATACTTGTATTCTTTGCCCATAATCTTCTTACAATGGTTTCAAGGAAACCTTCAAACTATGTCAATCTGTTTGAAAAAAAAAATGGCTGTTAGCAAATTGAACCAAATTTTCATTTACTTTTAACTTTCTGTTTGTTAAATATGCCTGGTGCTAAAAAGAGCACGCTTGCTACCTATTCATACCTTTCTGACCTGGACAGAAAAGGTTACAGGTGTGCACTGGTTGACCTTGTTCAACCTTATTTTCTGAACATGTAAGTCTGTCCACAGAGTAGATTCCCACAAGCGGATTAGGGGAATAGGTGTTTTTTCTTTGAAGCTATAGAGGAACTGTATTAATCTGGGTCAAATAGAACATCTAGTAGGTAGGACGACTTAAATGGACTAGGTATATGCATTGTTTGAAAGTGAGTTGCTTTGATTTGGGTTATCATACATATAAACTAAAAGAGTCATGTATGTTGAACTCACAGAAAACCAAAGGTGAGCATCTCAAACCCCGTTTTTGTAGTACCATTTATGAGAGAAGAGTACTAGCATTTTATGAATTACCAGCATAAGTCTTTCTTGCACTGCATCCTAAGTTGATCTTGTGCTTGAGTAAAATACACGATATCATAACTTATTTGCCAAAGAGCAGCAGAGACAAGTGCTAATTATAAATGACTGTAACACACTGACAAGAACCTTTCAAAGGGTTGTAGATGACGATGACACTAACTTTTATTTCTTAACAATTTCTCTGAATAGTGATAATTTGTACAGAGTAATTGAGATGCAATTGCATTAATCTGGAGATGACACAGAAGTCCTGATTTTGCATTTTTACACATGCAAATATATTTAATAAGACTGAAAAGTGTAGTGAGTTCAGGGGCCTACAGACCAATGTAAAAACTTGATTCTATAAACTTAAAATGGTAAATCATGCAGCAACACTGAACTAATAGAGGTAACTAGAGAGACTAGGAAGGTCATCAGGAGTTCATCAGAATAGAACTTATTTCAAAGAAGAGGGAAATTTCAGTGATATGGGTAAGATGGAAAGAAATAGTTTCTAAAACACACTTTAATTGGTGGATGTTTGAGTCAGTAGAATCTGTTGAGATAATCCAGTCTTATATAAGAGTATATAAGAGAATAAACAAAACTGGAGAATTTACCCTGGGTTCTGTATCAGGTTTGCTCCTTCAGTTTAACTAAGTTCCTGCATATAGACTTGATGAGGAGGAATCCGATGAAGTATTGTACAGTATTTCTAGTCTGAGGTTTCTCTGGCTTCCAGCTGGTGGATCTCCTGTTTTCTTTTGCTAGCAGAAAAAGCCTGGTTTTTTCACAGTGCCACCTGCTACACTTGGCTCAGCCACTGGATCCCATGCCCATGTGTGTGTGGGGAAATCCAGGTCTTGGTTGATACTTCTGGTTCTGTAGGGTAGCCTCAAGCTGCAGACCAATGGCTGCAGCTGCTCTTCAGGACCAGAGTGTGGTCTGCATCCATCTGCTCTTCAACGAGGAAACAAGTCATCAAAGCTCTTCCTTGTTCTGACTGCCTCTGCCAAGTTTTGCCTTGACAAGAACTCAGAGCATCTCAAGTGAATCCTGAAAATTCTTAAAGGAATCAGCATTTTGGTCAGAATACATCCTTGTGCCTTTCTCTTTCCAGCCTAGTCTTTCATAATACATTGTAGAAACCTCCTCATGTCTTGCCAACAGGAAGCTCCAGTGCGGTTAATTGCCAAGCAGTTGTTGCATGATGAATGATGTAGTTCACAATGAAAGTTCTATACAAATGTGTCACAACTGTAGACACTCTATGCAGAGTGGAAGTTTCCATTGAATTTCATTTACCCATGCTACAGTCATATGAACTACTCTTTGAAGCATATCCCTGGTATGTAGTTTAAGAGACAACTTGAGAGCCGCTTACATTGTGCTGTCACGTAAGTAAACTGAGATATTTACATTTCTTCAGAAAATATTTAATTATTTGCTTAACCACTTTTAAACTCTTTCCATTTTTTCTCTAAAGAAGAGATACACACAGAATATTGCTTCACTGCTACTACTTCATACTGCTCAGATACTCTGTCACAGGATTAGCTCCAGTACTGCTCAGGTGTAACTCATGTTCTTTTTGCTTTCTGCCTTGATCCTCAAATCCTTTTCTGTGTCACTGCATTCATCTCTGGTAAGGTGTGAATGGCTAATTCTGTGTTTCTAAATTTATATGCAGTAATTTTTCTTTGTTTTCAGGAAGACAGACAGATATAGCAAATAAGAAAAATCTGAGGTAGCATGAGATATGTCACTTTTGGATTAAATTATTTGATGTCTCAAATAGATTGTTAGTTCTTTCATTGAATACAGTTTTCTTCTGGTTTAAGGCAGTGTACCATGAGGGATTAAGTAGTACTATTATGTAGTGTATGTATAATGTAATATTATTATCCAATTTATCTTTCAGAATAAAGTTTAAATGGATGGAATTTATATTACTAAAAAATTGTTGCATTAAATGTTCATTTAGGTGGTTAACTGTAGTGTAAGTCATGACATTTTTAAAATTTCATTGTCCAATGTTAAATTTGCATGAGAGAATAAATTATGTAGATGTTTTTAAAAATAAAGTGTCCTCAGTGTTTTCTTTGGAGAACAGTTCTTGATCTCACCAACATACAGCCATTGAATATGTCCTGGATTGTATCCAACTGGCTGCAGGTGAGCTATGGACCTGTACCTCAGGTTCTTGCTTTGCCAATGAGGGCCATCCAGCTGATGGCCTGTGGGTTGTGTCCAGCAAGGGACAACTCTGACTGCCACAAATTTTAGTCACCATCTAACAAGAGGTGTAATACTTCTATTTAAAGATACGTGTTACATTTAATGCACAATAAATTACATCAGAGAAGACATAATTTTGCTCACAGAGAGAGACAACAAGCTTTAATTACATGGTTTGGGTATTTCCATTAGTCCTTACAGAGTATATTCACCTTTTTGTACAATTATTCATTAACTTAATTGACCTTTGGATTAGTCCATAATTGCCTAATGACAGTAACGCCAAAATTTCAGGAGAACCCATTCACTGTATTTCTCTTGAGGACATGTTATCATTGACTAGTTATTGTAGCTGTATGGCTTCTTCTGTTATTTCAAGCCAGATTTACCTATATGCCACAATTACAGTGCACAGTTCAATGCAAGTCTCTGGTTCTGTTGCTGCTTCAGTCTATACATATTTCTTTGCCTCCTGTGGGAGGAGGCTGGTACCTGCTCACATGTGTACCAGAATCTGGAACTATTTCAAATATGCTTGGTTTTGTGAAGGGTTGTGGTAGATTTCTTGTTACCTGAAAATTTTGCAGGAAATATGTGATGAATTGTGTTAGAACAAATATTCATATGGATATGTTGAAATACTATCAGCTTAGATGACTGAAAATAACTTATAAAGGAGTACTCATTTCATATATCCACTGAGATGTTGGTGATATTTCAAGGTAGAAAGTTGACTTGGCAGTTTGGTGAATTTTATAGTGATTGTGGGATGGCATTTAATTAGGTTAACTGCTTTTTATTGAGGTTATGGTTCTCAGCATTCATTTATCATAGGTTTGTCTTAAGTCTAGTTTCACTATGGAAAGTGTTTCTTGGATCAAGGCACTTAGCACATCAACACTGGATCTGTTCATTTTTTAATTTGATGGCGATTAACCTCTCATCAGTCAAGTGTAGATAGAGATCTGTAGTCTCTTGCATAGTGTGCTGATATATGGCACATGGCTTTATGTGTGTCTGTCTTTGTGTGATGATCATAGTCTGAAACTCCCAGGAGATCTGGTACTGCCATGGTTAGTACATGTTTCACATATCCAGAGAGTATGTCAACACCATGTCCTTCCTTAGCGGTTTGGGAATATTTTGACCTTTATTTAATACCATTTGTGCCTCTTCAGTTATATCTACTTAGGCTCTATAATTTGGTATGGTTATCCTTGTCTCATCTCTTCTCTGAGTCTTCATTTGTTCCCTGCTGTTTGGTCTGGATGAACAGTAGACTATGGCTGTTTACATTTTAATTATTTGATTGCATGTTATGGCCAAAACCCACAAAGAAGGTAAAACTTACCAACCGAAAAATAAAATTGCGCCTCCAGTCCTGTGTTCAGTTCCGGGCCCCTCACTATGAGAAAGACATTGAGGTGCTGGAGCGTGTCCAGAGAAGGGCAACAAAGCTGGTGAAGGGTCTAGAGGTTAAGTCCTATGAGGAGTGCCTGAGGGAACTGGGGATGTTTACCCTCGACAAAAGGATGCTCAGGGGAGAACATATCGCTCTCTACAACTGCCTGGAAGGAGGTTGTAATGGTGGGGGTCGGCCTCTTCTCTCAGGCAACTAGATACGGGACAAGAGGAAATGGCCATAAACTGTGCCAGGGCGGGTTCAGGTTGGACTTCAGGATAACTTTCTTCCCAGAAAAGGTTGTGAAGCATTGGGAGTGGCTGCCCAGGGTGGAGTCACTGTCCCTGGAGGTGTTCAAGGAAACAACTGTATGTGGCACTTGGTGCCATGGTCTAGTTGACAAGGTGGTAATCAGTCAAAGGTTGGACTTGATGATCTCAGAGGCCTTTTTCAACGTAAATGATTCTGTGATTCTGTGAAAACAAGTCATACGACAAATTCTGCAAGTTTGTAATCAGAATGTGGGATAATTGCTGCAAGGAAAGAAAAGTGAGAAATATATCCTATTTCCTCCTTTGTCTGGGGTGGAACAAGAACTGCTCAGAGCATCAGGAATAATGATATTAGCATAATGTTTCCTGATGACAATTTCTTTTCCGTCTTGAAAGATTGTTTTTTTACCGAGTTAATATGTTTGCAGACAGAACGGCCGTTCAGAGGGAGCAGAAGAGGCTGGGGTAATAGGTTGACAGGAACATTACAAAATTCATCAAGGATTAGTGCTAAACTCCTGCACCTGAGTGGCAAGTCTCCCTCAGCAGGACTGGAGCTAGCTGGCTGGGGAGTAGCTCTTCCAAAGGGACCCAGAGTTGCTACTGGAGTGCATGGCACCTTGGCAGCAAAGAGAGCCAGCAGCCTCCTTGGCTGTAGGACCATGTACACATCCAGGAGGTTGAGAAAAGTGACTGTCTCCCTCTGCTCAATACTTTTGAAACTGCATCAAGATACTGCATCCAGTTTTGGGTTTAAACTGGAGGGAGCTCAGTAGAGGGGCTACCAAGCTGGTCCAGCAGGAGCATCTGCCCTATGAGGCAAGAGCTGATCTGACTGGAGAAAAGATAACTTTGTGGGGATCCAGCATCAGTCCCCAGCACTCACAGAGAGGTGATCGAGAACACAGAGGTAGGCACTTCCTAGTGGTGCATGGTAAGAGAATGAGAAACAATGGTGATGAATTGCAACAGGGAAATCTCAACTAGATATAAAGAAAAAAATTTGCTAGGAGGATAAATAAACAGTGGAACAAGAGATCCAGGGAGGTGTTGGGATGTCTGTCCATGGAATTTTCAAAGACCCAGCTGGATAATGCAAGCACTCTGGCCTAAATTCAGTATTGGCCTTTCTTTGACTAGAAATAAACTTCCCAAGATCCCTTCTAAATTTTATGTGGAAACTAATAATTTCTGTGGAAAATTACCGAAATCAGTTTGAAGTTTTTTTGCTTTGTTTTGTTGCTTGTGCAAAGCCCTTGCTCTCTATTGTATAGCACAAAAGAGGGGGGTGTAGAAACAGGTAGTTGTCTCCATCAGGTCTACAAAACTGAGAAGAATATTTTTGTCATCCATGTATTTTTTATGGAGACAAAGAATCCTTTTAACTAAGGTGGTTGAAGTAGGATTGCTATAATAATCAAGCTGAATATGTTTGAGAATCCAGCAGCTCTGAACTGGTGCAGAGAATTACCTGTACTTGGCTAGACAGATGTGAGAAAACTTGTCAATTGATTTCTGGACTGCAGCTTGATAGGAGTAGAGGCAGCAGTTGTACTGGTCTGACCGTATCAACGTTTGGATGAACTTTCAAGGAGAGAAGATAAACTTTGTTTTATGTGAGAAGACTGATGGATAAAGAATATCTGCAATGCTTTACTCCTTATGATAATTTTTTGAAATCTGTAAAATCCATCTGAATTAATAATGTTTGACCAGTGTAATTTCAAACAGTAGGCAGCATTATGTGAAAATTGGCTTGGAGGAGAACAATTTGTGTGGATCTCAGAACAAAATTGTTTTTCTGAAAGATATCTTTAATAATACTTGTTGTTCTTAATGTTAAAAATCCACATTTCTATAAATACTCTTTGCAGTCGGGTTGTGCCTTTATTAGGGTTCACAGTTAAGTCTGTATTGTTCAGTAATTTTGGATTAGTTTTTAGTATATAAGTATCACAAAGATGTTGAAGATTTTATAAGAAATGTGATAATGCTTTTAAGTGAAGGTCTTGCTGGGATTAAAATTAATTGGACTGAAGTTATTGTCTATTGGAGAAAATATTTCATTTCTTTCAGAGATGTACTTCAAAGTTGTAATGACTCAAAAGATCTTAATCACCTGACGCTTGTGACTTGTATTAAGATATCACAGGTTTGATAGTCTAAACACTCAGATGTATAGGCAACACTTTTTGTTACAGGGAATGAACAGCAAAGGTACCTCTTTTTATTCTGTTAGTGCTACGATTGTTCATTTTTTACAACAAAGCATTACTTATTTAATACCAAGTGAATTTCCTTATGTAGCTTGTACTTCTAATATAGTATTCTAATGTTTCTGTGTAGGAATTCCTAATATTTTCCCCACACTTTTCCCTGATAATTAAGGTCCAAATTAATCCCTTCAGTAAAAACTAAGGAAGAAGAAGGGAAAGAAGAAGCAGGGCAGGAAATTATAAATAACCACACAAATAGGAGGTAAGACAAAGGGCACAAGGCACTATGTGTATTCAGAGGAAGAATCAACCTAGCAGTGTGTGGCAGGTATACTGGAAAAAAGATGTAGGGAATAAGTAAAACATACTTCAGTGGGAGAGAAAAATACATTTTGACACACAAAAGAATATGCCAAAATCTGGCAAGGCAGAAGGGGTGGGAAATAGATTGATGAAAATATCGGAGATGGAATGGATGGGGGGAAAAGAGATTTTTATCAAGAGAATGTCTAAACCGGTTTAGGAAAGATAAAGATGAAGGAATACAACATCAGTGACTCTATAACCCACAGGATTAAGAGGAGGAAGTAATGCTTTTTGCAGACGTATTTTCAGTAGCATATTTCTTTGCTTGCGGTTACGTTTATTTTCCCAGAAATTTTCTGTGACACATAAAGCATATCAGTGAAGATGCTGATGATGAACTGTGGAAGAGTTCACTTCCACAGAAGTGTAATAGAACTGATGAGTATGAAGTCAGCCATCAAGTTGGAAAGATAAATCTTGAGAGGTGTTTAAACCATTCACTAGTGATAGCTAGCAGTGATAGCTTTCAAGAAAATCTTTTATAGAAAAATGTCATTGAGTTCTGTTCCTGCAGTCATGTCTATGTGGTCCTGTTTATTTTTGCTACTAAAAAGTAGTATTTGCATATGTGCAGGAGTCCCAATCCTTTCTCAGCTTCTAAGGATATTACAAGTCTATCTGAGTCCCTTTTATCTTAAGAGGATTCAAGAAAATATGTAAATATGTAATTTAAATTGCTGACATGAGAGTAATTACTCATTCCTCCCATGCTGAAGTTGCATTTTTCTCCCCATTTCAGGAACTTTCCTCTGTTTCAGGCATTTCTTAAACTTATCATCCTGCTAGAGTTCAGATTTTCATCTTTACTGGCCCTGTGCCTTGGTAATTCATGTGACACAATGCCTAAGTACTTACATTTTTATCTTCTGAATTAGAATCACCACCAGCCTCAGTACAAATTTCTGACTGTGGGCATTGGAATGTCAGTGACCATGTTTAGCTTTTCAGCAATGCTTTAGGTCTTTTTTCATGTGTGGAATTTGGCTGGGACAGCTGAGCTCTGACTTGTCATGGATGGAGCCATGAAAGAAACTTCTTTACCACGTACAGGCATATATCGTTTGGTGTTCTGGAGCAAGCTAGTGTCTGGTTAGATGACCTGTTGGAAAACTTCCCTGAGAACCTTATCTTACAAGATAAGGTTCTTATCTTATCCTTCTTATAAGAAGTCTTGGCTGACTTCTTACGAAGGCCAGTCTGGTTAAATGCACTATTTTGACAAACCTCTGAAGCTATATTTTTGCTAACAAAGTAATCTGTCATGTTTACACTTCAAGACACATTACGATTTTCTCTGAAAGTTGAGAGGAATAGTTTGGTTTGGTGCTTTTTGGGTTTCTTTTAAGTAATAGAAAATCAAGGTTGAATTGTATTATATTTAGACAAAGGACATCTATATAATATCCTGGGAAGCTCAGCTGGTGAATAACACCTGTCTTATGACATGTTTCATTTAGGTAAGTGTCACTGTGCCCTACCCCTGTATTGGCAAAATTCCTGCAGCAACTGAAGATCCTCAGCTAAATGAAGTAACAGGACTAGTCTCACTGTTTTCGTTGACATATGTAAGGCAACAAGGAAGAAAGTATATTCGTTTTAGTTCTTTCAGCATAGAAATTACCTGAAACATTGACTTTCCTCCTTATTTATTTATTAAATAATTATCAGAGTATTCCTTGTGCAGAAGGATCACTATCTCCAAATAGACAAGGCCACTATGCAGGTTGTCTAAACTTCTTGGATACCAAGGGCTTGATTGAGTTGCTTGTACACAGAGTCGAAGCATCAGTGGAGATAACTCAGGTTCCCTGTCAAGTCTCTACTTCTCCAGAGGTCTACGGGTTCCCCATAAATCAACTCAGCTTGCAAGACTGGATACCCTTGTGTCTACCCAGTCAGAACACTTTCACTATATTAATTTTTTTTCCAGTTCATTACTTAACTTGACAGATGTTAATTGCAACTCAAAGCTCACCTGATTGGTTTTTCTCATATTTAAAGGAGAACAAAACCCTATGATATTAATGTCTGAAGATAAGCATGTTGCCTGATATTGAAAAGACTTATCTAGTTGTTGGTCACTTGTGCCCAGGGATTTATTAGTTATGGTAATGTCTCCAATTAGCTGAAGGACAGAGAGCATAATAGGGGCACTTTTTGCCTATTTGCTGTTAACTGTGTACATGCAGTTTACTGAGTTTATGAGGCTAGCTGAAGTGTTCCAACAAGAAGTGTGTTAAGAAGTGAGGTCTCTTTCTTATTTATAAAATCATTAAAATCAGAATTAGCACCTGCAGTAATAGATGTAAAATAGCACTGTGCCATGGAACAGAAATGTTTTAATGTTTGATGATGTATTTTTGTTCTAAATCATAGTCTCTTCAGACATTCTGAAAGAGACCTACTGCGTGAACTTTGCTGGAACAAATATATTTTACAGTAAATGGAGAGAGGATCAAGTACTGTGTTCTGTGTATAGTGAAATAACCTTTAGATGAACTTGGAAAGAAAAAGAATTCCTCTTTAATTAAATTTGCCTTTCTTCCTGGGGTTGTGAGAGAGATAGGAAAGTGCTACCATTAAAGTGGGAGTGGAGTTAATTGACATTAATCTTCATAGGTTTGTTAGATTTATTTTAATGGCAAAGAAGTAAAAAGGTGCTCAGCCCAAGTTAACTGTCGCTAAATAATTGAACGGCATACCTGACTTTAACATTTTATTTTCTGGTTTAGAATGAAGTTTGCTACCTTCTGTCTTTTCTTCTATCCCGTTCCAAACCCTGGAGAAAATGCTGGAGATACACAGAAACTTCGTAAAAGATTAAGAGTTTTGACTTGTCTTGTTTTCTAAAGTCAATGTTTCTTTATAGAACATGGTCTAGCGAGCTCAATTAGATCCTGATAACACCATCTCAACTGATCCAGCTGACTGTGTACATCTGAAGGGGTTTCTGTCTTTGAAACAGACTAATTCAAATCTGTTTAGCATGACAGAGGTTGATAATTCAGATTTCTAGAAGTGAATATGTACACAGTGCCTGTCCTGTTGCCTTCATGTGACTAGGTGCTCTTTTGAGGGAGCTTTATGCAACTCCCCCGAAAACAACTAGATTGAGAATTCAAGTTGTCAGGTGGTGTGCTCTGTGAAGACTGGAGGGCATACAGAAGACTTTCTGTATATTCTGGTCACTTCCTTCTTCCATCCAGCAGCATTCCTTCTTACCACAGTCCTATTGCTGCACATCAGTGGCTGTGGTTTAGGAATCAAAAGTGTAGAACTGGGTGCCATCAGCATTTCAGAGATACTGTAGTCTTTATTACATGCATGGTGATCTTGGGCACATTTTAAAGCAGAGGTAAAAAGATGGTATTCTGGTAGTGAGGTGGGTTAATCTCAGTCAATCACCTCTGAAAAGGCTGATGAGATAGGAATAGAGAGAATAAGAATAGCTGTTTTCACCATGTAGAACAGCAATAATTAAATTTCTCCACATTTGGTTATATTATTATCATCTGAGTTATGTTGATTTCTTTGCTGGTTTAGCAAGTGGATTAGTGAGTCACAAGCTCTCACTGACCTTGTGTACTAGTATGGAAGTTGGCTGTATTTCTTTTCTAGTGGTCGGCACTTTTTTCAGTGCACAATATTTTCTAGATAAAATCAGATAGTTCCATATAAATAGTCAGAAATGTGCATTTTAAACCAAGACTTGTCAGACACTAAGTAAAGAAATGTTGCTGTTAATAAAAGTGTCTTCTTAAATGGATTTATTTACTAGTGTCTGGAAAAAATCCCAAATGTTGGGATAGAATTTTCCCTCTCCCCCTGGCATTACATTAATAGCTTTCTGTAAGCTGTCGATGTATACCTATTTGTAGTTCAGAGTTTTAAAACTGGAGGAGGACCAGAGGTCCTCAAATCAAACAAGATAGAAAGTGAAAATTTGAAATGTATTTGTATTTGCATTTTTTTCCTTGTTTATTTCAAGTTTATTTAAATATAGTAAATTGTAGAAAAGAGACAAGCAGAGATCAGGTTGCTCAGAGAGGTTATGCAGCTTCCATCCTTGGATGTCTACAAAACCCAGCCTGATCAAGCCATGAGCAGCCTGCTGTGACCTCAGAGCAAGCCCTGCTTTGAGCAGGAGGCTGGACTAGAGAGACCTCGTATGATCTCTTTCCCACGTGAGTTGTCCTATGGATCCATAAATAAAATTAAGGACTCTTTGAAATGTCCAGATATTCAAGTGAATGTGAGTGGAGGTGTTGTGGTTGTAACTCCTACTGGGTTTAGGTGGTGATGGTGTGACCTCTCGTACTTTTCATTTTGGCTAAATCTCTGCTGTTCTTAATAGCATTATGGGAAGAACATTAAAGCAGAACAAAATAGTGGCACAATCACTTCAGATTCTCTGCAGATAACTGGGCTGATCCAGAGTCAGGTGCCCTGTATCTATGGCACTACCTCTGGTAGTTTCACTGTGCTTTCTGCTGTTTATGGGATGGAGGACAAAAAGAAGATCAGTTTTTCAGTGGTTATGACTCTTTCCTTGGAGAGCTACTTATAAATTAACTTTAAGTCTTCATCATCTTAGTGCCTGTAGGAAAAGGCTGGGATTGCCTCTGCACTCTGAGCAACTGGAAGCTAATTTATAAAGTAATTAGATGCCAGAAAGTGCAAGCAGACCATAAATAGATATATTAAAAAAAAAAAAAAACCGCTGTGTGGCAACAAAACATGAAAGAGATGGCAATAGGTAGCTCTGAGGGAAAAAGAGTGTACGTTTACAAAACTTAGCTTCCTACTTTTAGTGCTCCCATTAGTGGAATCCTGCTAATGGGAAATGTTAAATATTTAATATCTGACATTTCTCTAATGTCTATGTAATGCAGCAAAGATTAAGTATTTTATGGTGCATCTCAATTTAAAAGAATGAAAGCGCTTTTCAGACTGTTACGGGGAAGCTGTCAGTGAGCCTTGTATTTAGACTGTGTATTACTTTCAGCTATAATAGACTCTTTGAACTTGTTTGCAGCAAGCTAGGTATGAAAGCCATGATATCTGAACAGTGCCTTTTGTTCATCCTCTGGGAACCTATTGAGCTGTGGCAAGGTTTCTGTTGCACTTCCCAAATTAGACAGGCATACCAAAACCACTGAGCAGTTTCCACAGCCATGACGGTTTTGATGTTCAGTGAGACTTGCTAGTGTTATCCAAGAGGCGATGCAAGGCCTTTCTATTACAGACTGGTTTGAGGCATTCCCACAAAGGACTGCAATAAAAGCCAGGCATGCCTACTCTTTCTCTGTCCTTTCCTGACTTCTTCTGTACTTTCTTCACATGAAACATACCAGTGGTCTTCTTTCCTGTAGTAAATTTACTGAAGAATTCCACCCTTAGTTTTGAGGGCAGCATGTCTGTGTAATTTAGAAGCTCTTAAATGATTTTTCAATAATAAAACAGTAACATTTTTTGTTTTGGTGTACAATGCAAATTGGCAGAAGGATAGTAATTTAATTCCTTGCTTTTACTGGAATATTGTACTTATGTTAACATTGGATCTGATTTATAGAGGCTGCATATTTTCTGTAATTGCTAGCCAGTGCTCATTTGTGAAGGTAGTTCGTGTGACTGTTAGTTACTGCTATCAGTCTGATGCACTTTGCTTAACCTCAAGCCCATAGCACTTCCTTGAAATAAACTGGATGAGTAATATAGATGGCAGTTTTTAGCACTGGAGGAATGCTGAAGTCCGTACTCATTTGATTGAAATGGAAAGAAAACTACTTCCAGGCATTCTTTGACCTTTTGGTGATATCTAAGTGAATCTGCAGATGCAACCTGGGTATTGCAAATTTTTTTTTAATGATCTAGTGATTAACTATATATTGCTGCTTATCTAATTAAAAGATAGGTAATAAATGAATGTGTTAGTATTTTCCCTGTACATTTGTTTCATCTTGATAAAATAGGTAGCTAATAAATCATCTTAAAATGGTGTACCATTCCTTTCAGTTAACTGTACCATGTATACATGCAGATACATAATTGACAGATGTCTGCGGCTTCTGCTTCTACTAATGTGTAGTTGTAGTACAGGGATGTAATGTTTGTTTGCTTTCTTAAAACATGAATGGAGTTTAATAAGTATGCAAGTCTTTTTTTTTTAATATCATATTTAGAACTGGGAAGGAGATTCTGTTGTTACTCTTTTAAGCAGCATACATTAGGTATGCTATTATGAAGCATTAGAAGTATTAGTACCAGCATTTGAAAAAAAGTACATGTGGAGAAAAGCTTTGGAATTACACTTGTTTTAAAACAGGAAAAGGCTGACAGTAAGATGATGCCTGCTGCTGCTTTTATGAGTTTGACTCATGGCTTGAGTTTTTCTGTATGGGTGATGTGTTAATGCCTCTATTAACACGTTTATTAGCTTCCACTCTCTACCACCATAAAACAAAATGTTGGTAAATATATATATTGTAAATAAGGGCCTGCTTCTTTCTATTGGCACCAGAATGCATTTGGATTTTCACAAAGTACTCTAAATAGTGTTCAGTATTTTATCTCTTTCTTCTCTACCTCTTGTGCATTCAATTTCACTGTGTCTTGCATTTTTCTTAATCTTGGTTGTTTGGTTTCTTTAATTCACTCAACATAGTGCTGATAAAGCAGATGATGAGGATGATGAAGATCTGATGGTGAATAAAACATGGGTCCTTGCACCAAAGATTCATGGTGGGGATGTAACTCACATACTGGACTCCTTACTTCAAGGATATGACAATAAGCTTCGACCAGATATTGGAGGTAAGCTCGGAATGATTCGGTGTCATAGAAAATGTGAACTAGAGATGGTGTGCATTTTGTCAAAGATGCCAAAACTCTGCTTATTGCAATCTTTAAAACTCAATATAGCAAGCAAAATATAAAAGCAATAAAATGCAATAGTTTTCTGGAACTAGTAAAGAAAATGTTGTATGCAAGATTAGGCTTTATGTTCTATTTATAATCTTTTTTTTTCTTATGAACAGTATTGGTTTGGGGGGACACTGAGCAATCTATAATAAATCACTAAATGGCAATTATAATTTACTTTGATTAACAAAGACCTTCTGGCAGAAAGAACTGTAGATATAAACCAGCCATGGTCATTTAAAAAATTGATCTTGAGTCTGTAGGAGTTTATTAAAGAATTATTCCTAGACATTTTATTCTTACTGTAGGAAATGCATTGTGTCTATTTTGAGCATTGTGTCTATTATTTCTCTTCTTCCCTTAGCTAAGATTTTGCAAAATTTTTTAAGAGTGTAAAAGTATAACATAGGACCCATCTTTTCTAGTGGAATGTAGGAAGAAAAACTGCATTGCTATAGATTAAACTTTGCAGTTAGTAGGAGGGTGATTTTGTCTTTCAATAGTCAAAGCATCTATTTGCATATAACTATTAAGTGTAAATATTTGGAAGAATCTTGTTTTGAAAACATGTAGTACATGAAACCTTGCCAGCTCTTGTCTACCACCTGCATGCAGGATCAAATAAGAAGAACAATATATTTTCTCTGAGTTTGTTTCCTGAAATGTGAAGGGAGAGGTGGAGGACATAATTATTTGTTACGTACTTGGCATTCCCTATCAAAGGAATGCCATGTAAGTCTGTAAGCTGTTTACACAATAAACAACACAACAATCTAGAGTTGTTATATTTATATAGGGGAAGAGAGAGATGCAATCTGAAACTATGCATTTTCTTTTGAAAGCTTCTGACAAATCGTTTCCTTTCACAAATTTCTTAGTTCTGTTTTATCGTTGACTGTTATCTTGAAGATGTTGAAAGGCAATATTTCTCTCCCTGTCATAATATAATCACATGTGAATCTCATAAAGTTTGGTTTAAGTATTTTTCTTCATATTCATTTAATTTTATTACTAAAAACATTTAGACGACAAGTCTTCCAGCATGTTTTTCCTTAAATTCTCAATGTGTGACAAATGTATAGCATTACTGTTGGGTTTTTTTCCGTATTTGATGCAACAGACAGCAAAGTGATTATGAGGGAATAAACTGTCTCTGCTAGGATTCCTTCTAATGATTAGCTAGTAGGTAGGGATGAAAGAAAAGAAAATTCTTTTTCTCTTCTCTCTCCATAAAACTTACAAGTAAATGGAGAGAATACAGAGGAGGAATTTCTTGACATGTCAAATGCATTTAGATAGGCATGCAAAAATTTTGATGTAATCCTTACCTTTACTTCTCTAGTTATATACTGAGTCTTGATAGGCCAAAAAATCTGCCTTTTTGTGAGTAACTCAGTGTACAGCCTTTTGGATTCAAAATATCAGTTCCTGACAGAAGACAGTTCTAGCTTCTCTCACATAAATGTACCCTTTCTCTTCTCAAAAGTTCTGTATTAATCTGACCTTTTCTACCTGGAGCCTGCCTCCATCTGCTATACTAAAACAAAAAGTTCATGAATAATCAGCCAGAATGATGAGAAAAGGAGACACTTGGAAGTATTCACTTTGTTTTCAGGAGAACAAAGGTTAAGTATGATACTCTTCTGGATGAAGGGGAAGTTGCAGACTTCTGCCGCAAGGCAGAAATTTTGGACAACATAAGATGAAATTTCCGACTTCAGGTGAAGGCACTGCATTCTGTTCAGTTGTTTGGGAAAGTGCAGCAGAAATTTAACAGACAGAAAAACAAAATAGGGCTATAGTTTATTCATCTTAAGATGCTTCAAATATGTGGATAAAATCTGGTGTCAGATTCTGTATCTTCAGAGTGTATGTCAGTACTTGTACAACAAGGTTATTGAACTGGAATTCTCATTATCTTTCAAACCACTAACATCCCACAGAACATTCTTATGATTGAATTACAAAGCTCATTTACAATAACAACATTTTTTGTTTTGGACTTGAATTTTTTGAGTTTGAATCCCAGAGCAGAATTTTGTTTTCTTCCTGATGTTAACACAGAATTTCAGCATCTCAGAGTGAGATAAGGGTTTCATTGTTAAACATGCAGATAGTTGAGGGAGATGCTAAAGGAGTGCCAAAAGAAAACTGAAACTTGAGGCAATACTGAAATTTAATAGGAGAAAACCACTCTGTCATTTTCTGTTTGTCTCATTCAAATATCCACGATATTGTAGTAATTTCTTAATTGCTACCCTTTGCTATGTTTACTAATCTTACTAGTCTTTAGCTTAATTTATGTGGTAGGCTTCAGGTGTTTGGAGCATAAAGGTTCTAGCATTAAAGGTTCCAGTATTGAAGTACCTTCTACCCAGTATGAGGTAATAGTAGTTATCAGATGAAGTCTCCTATCTGTGGTATAAATACCTTTGATTACAGATACAGCCTTGGAGTGCTGATATATTAATAAAGCAGTACTATTCTCAGTGTAACATTACCTTTTGGCTGCCTGATTTTGTAACCACACTGTTTTAGCTTCAGTCCTGCATCAAAGTAGCTATTATTTTTGAACTTTCCTTTTTAAAGGAAAGAATTCTGGCTGCTTATTGTTCCACCTCTCTCTTCTTCGGGACACTGATATAGTAATATTATCCTGTCAATGTACAGATCATTTTTTTCCAGCAGTGTGATGTGTACATGGGTGAAACACAACTGATCTATCTGAAAATTTACTTAAAAATAGGAAACAATAATCACATATTTACAACTTTAGTGAGTGTTTTCAATCAACAGTTTAAGACAAGCCATCATTGATGGAAATTTTAAAAATGGTGAGGATGATTGTTCATGGACATAGGAAAATTGGATACCTAGAGAAATCTGGATAGTTGTTACTGCCTTGTAAGTAAGGCAAGGGTAAATACATCTCAGTGCACTAATATGAAAAGTCATGTTCTCAGGGATAGAAAGAATACATGGAAAATATTGGACTTTCAAAAGACTAATAGAAGTGCTAATTCTCAAAAAATACAGGTATTAGGGAGGTATTCTGTTGAACAAGTGCTCTTAGTGTAGCATTGATGAAAGTATGATATAAGCAGAAAAGTAATAAGCTCAAATAAGTAGGAAAATACCAAATCAATGTAGAGGGAAATGTATTTTGAGATGAAGAATGTTTTGCAGGAGTTGAAGAAAATCAGAATAAAAAAGCAAGATGTAGAAGCAGATATTCAGTGAATTTTAAAGGTACTGGATGTGTGCACTGCAGAGAAAATTATGGAAATAATAAAAGTGGTGGGGAAGGAGCATTTGCTAAAGATGGGTTTCCTTTAAATAGAAGGGTAAAAAGTGTGGAGAATGGACTCTGCTTTCATCAAAATCACTTTGAAAAAATTCTTCAGAGGTTGACCTGGAAACCTGCTGTAGACACTTGAGGCTGAATTTTCAATATAAGTAGCCATGTAGGTAATAATGTTAGATAGCTGGTTGTGAGAATTGTATTATTCCATTAAAAGCCATTACAAATTAAAGGTCTCTGTTATTTCTGAATGTGGTAGTCGCCTAATTTATTTGCTGAATAACTGCTTTATCACCAAGAGGGAATGCTTCTTTAGGCAAGTAATGAGGAGTTACAGAAAACATGCTCAAAGAAAATAAGCCTGGTTGAAATTACAAAAGTGGTCTTAGTTAAAGAGCATGATAAGTAATAATTTTTAAAAAAAGGTGATATGACTTAGACCTTCATTAAAAAATGAGGGAATTGGGGTAAACTGCAGGAACTGGTTAGTGAATTTAGATGGACTACCATGCTGTTGGTTAATGTATTGAAGTAATGGAATGTAATTGAGTAATGAAACTGGAACAGTATTAAGCAATAAAAGGTGCAATGTTCTGCACTTTTACAATAATGATAATAATTTCTTTCAGGAGATAGGTGTTTATAGAATGAGAACAGCTGATAAGAAGAGCTCTTAAGTGTAGCAGGCAGAGATATTTCAAATATCAAAAGCTGAAAATTGGGCCCAGAAAGATATAGGCTAAAAAACAGCCACTTTGAATGGCAGGGGCAATTACTAAAATAATTTGTCAATGATTGAGGTAGATTTTTAGCACTATGATTTGTCTTATCAGGAATAAACATTTTTCAAAATTTTTAAAACCAGAAGGAGTTTAGTCTAGTGAAGAAAATGTATCAAAGCAGGAAATCGGGAAGTGAGTATAATCTCTGTAGATTGGGCTTGCCAAACAGGTTCCCTGTGTGCTTCAGCTATGTTAGAAGAAGATGAACTATCCTTTGTGGTCAGCTGCTCCTTCGTGCTCTTTCTCCCTCCCTCCCTCTTGAATATGCAATCTGTTGTCCACTCACCTTTTTACTTTACTCTAGCCTGGGTCATACTGTCTTTCAGTGTAAATATTTAAAGTGTTCAAGCCCTTTCGCTCCTTGTTTAGAACAGTGATGTTCTGCACTTCATGCAGGATATGTTAAATAACCTTCTTCCTACTTGTAGTGTTTTCAGGGCTGATACCAAATTTTTAAAATAAGAATCAGTCATGGTAGGAAAATCTTCTCAAACCGTCTTTCACTATTAGCTCTTTGTGGAGAGCAAATGAACAGTACTAATTATATGGATGTCAAATTAGTATCAAGAAGGTATTTTCGTCCAGCATTTGTCATTTTCATGAACTCTTATCACTTCTAGTTCAAGAACACAAGAAGAATTAATTAATTCTTCTAAGTCAGAAGTACTTTTCTCTGTACTGCGCAGAAGGACTAAGGTAGCAAAATAGCTTCTTCCAGTCCTTTTGAATTGGGTTTCTTTCTCTGGATCATTTAAGTCAATTAAAATAATTTCAACAGATGCAGATTTTCAAACTCTTCAATGGCTCTTAATACCTCAAATAATCTTATTCAGAGCAGTATAGAAAAGGAAGAATGAACTATGTGGCTCACCACAGGAGAGCGCTTGTGGCAGATGAAGTACACCTTGATGCAATTTGTAATTGGAATTTCATAAAATTGACACAGCCCCCATTAAAAACTTGTGTCACTGACAGAGCTCAAAATTTAGTTGTTAATATCAGTGGTTGGGCTGTCTATAGTGTGAACTCATAGGAAAGTTTTGATCAAGAATAATGGTATTTTGAATGACTTCAGCAATTCATTTTGGTAGTAAAGTTGGCAGATGACACAAAGACTGTTGGAAAGGGAGAGGCTGCATCTGCAGACTAGTCAGCTCCTTCAGTATAACTGGAATTGAGAGGAGGAAAAAAGGAGGTGGAGGGGGAAGAAGCCTATGAGTTGTATTTCAACATGAGAGGTTCTTCATAATAAATTCAGCATTACTTGAGGAATAAGACAAAATATACTTTGATCCATCTTCTTGTGCTCTGGTCTAGCAGTGGGGCTGCTGTTATAAAAATAAACAGGGTTGCGAATCAAAGGAAGAGGGTATCTGTTTGCAAACATGATGTATGTTAAATGGATAGCATCATACATATGACCATATACACACACATTATAAACTTTTTTTTACCCTGATATTTCAATCTGTGTGTATGAGCTCTTGTGTTGTCTCCCTTCCTTTATGAGCTCTGCAGAAATCGAAAACATTTGCAGCTCAGAATCAAAGAATAACAAAATTACAGAATATTTTGAGTTGGAAGGGACCCATAAGGATCATTGCAGGAAAGTACTTATTTTTTCCCCCAGGGAATAAATTGGTTTCCAAAATCTGTATAAACTTTCTGTGAAGCATGCTGGGGACAGGATGGTGGTCAAGTGACTATGTGCTCTGTGGTCATACAGAAAATCCTTTGTGCAGCCTCATTGGTGTGTCTTTCTGTCAGGCTTAGGTTCACAACAATAACCAGTTTTGGAACCAGGGAGAATTTCCTCCCAAGTGAGCTTGGCAGGGAAAAGGTATCTTGGGATATTTAGGAAATGTATCTTGCCTGTCATTGCAGCTGGCAATGATGTCAATGATATCCTCTTTCTTTCTGTGTGTCTGTTCAAGTTTTTAGAAATTTGGAAAATTTTCTTACTTAATACTTTAGGTTTGCTGTTAACACTTGGGCAATCTCTGACGTTTTGCTGTATAAAAAAATTAAATCTCATGATCTAGGGTCCCTCTCCTATGAAATCAAAATGCTTTTTTGTTAGTACCTTCCCCCTTTTTTATCTGCAGATTGAGAGAGATGCTTCATTTTATTGTGTCATATCATAAAAGGACCAGCAGAGCTCTATTATTATCCCTCTTCATTCTACTGGGTACTACGACATATATCCTCTTGTGTCCACATTCTGGTTCCCCAGTACAAACTAGAAGAAAATGCTTGGTAAATTGATGAAATTGAAATGCATCCTCACCTCTTCCATTTGTGCCTTTTTTTCCGTATAAACCAGTCAGGAGGAAAAAACTGAACTATCAGAGCCTCCTGTACTTCAAGTGTGCCTTTCATGGAAACTCACTTAGACTTTGTGTCCTTCTGTAAATGCACAAAGTAAGAGAGTATATTCTATAAGAGAATATACTTTTAGAAGTTTTTGGTCTTTTATCTGCACAGTGAGAGTGCTTTCCCTGTTTTTAAAGAAAAATAAATTTGGTAATGTTTAACTTTTAAATCACTTTCATTGAGGAGCTTTCAATGTGATGTTTGAACCAGTGTACTAGTCAAGCTGATTAAAGGACATTACTAATCCCTAGGTGTGCTGTAGCTTCACGAATTGAAGAAATCTGTGGTGAAAAGTTATTTTGTATTTGTTACACATTCTCAGTAGGAATTGATAGAAAGCACTGCATATTGATTCCCTACACCCGATAAATATATCCGCTCCCAGATCTCATGGTTTCTTGTATGAAAAATTTTTCCAAACACTTCTTGTTCTGTTTTGAATTGTATTTTTATGTTGGAAGACAGTTTTGGGTTTTTAAAATTTTATTTGTTTTTCCTTCCTTTACCTGTTTTATCTATCTTATATTTGTTCAAAAAGCACAGGTGGGGACTGCATTATGAACTAAAAAATTCAAGTTGATAATTCTAACAATTCATTTGAAATAAGGGAGCCAAGTCATGTATGATTTTTCACAGAATGAACAAACCAGAAATTTAATTATTCTGAATCTAATAAAAGAATATCAGATACATTGTTGTTTTAGTTAAATAGATTAAATTACACTAACAATGCACAGAGTTAACTAAATATGTAATTATTATGGTTACTGTTTTGTTTAGTGAGAACTACAGTAATTGAAACAGATGTCTATGTTAACAGCATCGGTCCAGTTGACCCCATCAATATGGTAAGTTCTGATTATTGACAGAAAATATCATCTGCCTGTTGCTATGGGTTAATATCATTAAATAGTTATAATCTCATTAAAATAAATTTCTTTATTTCCTACTGTGTAAGAAATATGTATTCCTATGCTGTTGGATATAATTGTGGTTATGGCAGTGGTACATTTAGTCTCTTTATTTGAAATGGTTGTAATTTTAAAAGTACATTTCTTTTTTTTAAAAAAGTGAGGTCACACAGAGTATGTTGTATCAGGTCCTTGTTTTAGTTTGTGTTGAACATTTCCACTGTGTTTTTGTATACCTGGTTTATCTCTGGCCTGGTATGATTTCCTGGAGCTACTCTTCAGAGCCTAAGAAAAATAACAATTGACACAGCAGTTGTGAATAAAACTATTTTCAGTGCAGTGATCTATTGTTTGGTTGGGTTTTTTCAAATTCATAGAAAGAAAACTTTGAAATTAACTCTTTTCTCCTCCCATCTCCATTTAGTCTTCTGTGTCCTCTTCAGTGTGTGTGTGTATACGTGGCTGGTTTTCTAGAAGTTAAGCCATGCATCTCATCTAGTTTCTGGTACATCTGTTGAGATCTGACCTATCTATTTAGTACCAACACTGAAGTAACAGAACTTCCGAGGAAGTTGAGTGTGTGGTATTTTCTTAGTTCTCTTAGATTGTGCATTGTATGAAATGGTGGTGTTGGAGGCTTTAGAAAGGCCTTTTGGCATGACTTCTGCCCAGGACTAAGACAGGTACTTAAGCCCAGCCAACATGGATTTATATTCATAAATAAGGTCCAGCTTGACCAACCTCATCTCCTTCTATATCAAACTGAGCCACTTAGTAGATGAGGGAAAGGCTGTGGTCTCTCTAGACTTCAGTAAAATGTTTGACACCATCTCCCACAGCATCCTCCTGGAAAAACAGGCAGCTCATAGCTTGGATGATGGACTCCTGAGTGGGTAAAAAACTGGCTGGATGCCTGGTCCCAGAGAGTTGAGGTGCATGGAGTTCATCCCAGTCAGTGGCTGGTCACTAGCAGTGTTCCCCAGAACTCAATACTGGGGCCAGTTCTGTCTTTATTGATGACCTGGATGACGGGATCAAGTGCGCCCTCAGTAAATTTGCAGATGACATTGAATTGAGTGGGACTGTCGGTCTGCTCGAGGGTAGGAAGGCTCTGCAGAGAGACCTGGACAGACTCAATCAATGGGCTGAGGACAACTGCAGGAGGTTCAACAAGACACGGTGCTGGGTCCTGCACTTGGGTTACAGCAACCCCATGCAGTGCTACAGGCTGGGGCAGGAGTGGCTTGAGAGCTGTTCAGCAGAAAGGGATCTGGGGGCACTGGTTGGCAGCCATCTCAGTATGAGCCAGCATGTGACCAGGTGGCCGAGAAGGCCAATGGCATCCTGGCCTGGATCAAGAATAGTTTGGCCAGCAGGACCAGGGCAGTGATCGTCCCCCTGCACACAGAACTGATGAGGCTGCACCTCAAGTGCTTTATTAGTTTCTGGGTTCCTCACTTTAAAGAGGACATTGGGGTGCTGGAGCATGTCCAGTGAAGGGCAGCAAGGCTTGTGAAAGATCTAGAAAATATGTCTTAGGACGAACAGCTGAGGGAGCTGGGTTTGTTTCCTCTTGAGAAGAAGAGGCTCGGGGGGGACCTCATCACTCTACAACTCCCTGAGAAGGAGTTGTAGAGAGGTGGGGGCCAGTCTCTTCTACTGTGCCTACAGTAAGAGGACAAGAGGAATTGGCCTCAAGCTGAGACGGGGTATTCGGATTGGATATTGAAACACTTTTTTCATTGTTCAGGTGGTCAAGCATTGGAATAAGTTGCCTGGGGAGGTGGTGGAGTCACCATCACCTGGAAATGTTTAGGAGGTGTCTGGATCTGATACTGGGTGATCTGGTTTACTGCTTTAGGAGCTACAGTTCTGGGCTGGTGGTCAGACTTGACGATCTCTTCCAACCTTGATGATTCGATGATTCTAAGTGCATTTTTATGAGCAAAATCTTGATCCTTGGTAGCTCTGCAGTGGTCTAGGGATTTCTTTACAGAGTTTAGACATGCAGTGGATATTTAGAGCCTATTTGTATTCTATGCTGAACACTTAAAGTAGAAGTACCAGGCTTTTACTACCTTTCTGCTTCCAAGCTAGGGCCAAGATGAAAAGCCACCATTGTTTGGTGGTACAAGTAGCAAAGTCTGATATATGGTGCTAGTTTAAAATGCCTGTTGATCCATGTTGCCTGTTGGCTATGTTAGCTTCCTCTGCCTTGTATTCATCCCTTAAGCCCTGTGTATTCATAAATATGCAAAGTTCTGTGCTGCTGATGCCCCAGGCTGTCCAGGGGAGAACCATGCCAGCACCACAGCTTTTGTGGTTTGACAAGACCGTTCGAGTGCACAATTCAGTTGGCTGGGAGAGGCATGTCACCCCTTTGAGACATTTTTGCCTTCCTTTAACTAAGAAATTACCTTTTCTGGTAATTTCTGTTTGATCGAAACTCTCATGACAATAAAAGACTGATACCACAAATGAGAGAAACTTTTTGAGAAGGAATGCAAGAGCAGTGCCTTAAGGAAGAAGCAGTATTGCATGATTGTGTCAAAAATGAAGAGCAAAGAGAAAAGTTTATACCTCCCCTGTCTTTGAAGTCTATTTACTCAAGGTTCATGTAGTAAATAGTTAGAAAGAAGCAGATCGTTTCTATAGAGATGCATAGACATTGTGACTGATGGACTAAAAACTATCTAAAAGAAAGCGCTCTACCAGACTGTCAATATCTGTCTATATATAACTGCACACATATATAAATATGTAGGTTTACAAAAACAAAATGGTGTTTTTAATTTCCTTTGCTTTTTAATGTGTTTCCAAGTCATGATTTAACACTTTGAAGCATTCTGGTATCATTGCCATTTCAGTGTGCTTGGGTGCTACTATTTTTTATTTCCCTTCCTGTGGATGCAAATGATACTTTCTATTTGCTTTTTGTATTTATTATTGGAACTAGCTATTAGAAGGTCCAATCTGAAAATTCCAGGATAAGTTTTTAGGACTGCACTTCACTAGAGCAGTTCAGTCTCCTTGTTATTTTCCAACATTTCTCTTCAGTGGATGATTTAGCTTTTGTCACATGATCTTGGCTTATTACCCATTGAAGGCTACTGTGATCGCAGGTTGAAGCCATACTTTGAATTCTACCACTCTTATTTGTAACAAGAGAGCTAAACCACTTAGGAAATCAGATGCTCACAAAGTATAGAATATGCTACTTATGGAGGCAAACTGCATGCTCTGGACATTGGTAGGATACAGTTTTTCCTGTCATATTGTACCATTTCTGAATTTGTGTAGAATGTGCTGATGGTGAATTTCAAGTGGACTTTCAATCCGTGGACTCCTGAATTCCAATTCATTCTCCAATTGCAGTAACTAGCAGCAGATTTTTTATTTTTATTTTTTAAAGGTATTCAAGTATCAATGTGATCAGTATCCTAATACAGATTGCTCAACATTATTGCACTTGCGAAGGATACTTTTTGGCCAGGTCTGTCACTGCCCTTGTTCTACTGGTCACTAAATTTGTATTGAAGGTTTGAAGGTTTTGTACTCTTAGTTTATAGTGCAATTTAATTTACATGAAGTACACTAGTATATAAGTTATCATGACCTGAACATACCTTACCTGAAGCTACGCTGAAATCCAGTACTTAAAGATACACCCTCTTTCTGTGCATTATTCTGTAAATCAATGTAGTTTAAACTCTGGTTTTGAATCATATTAAATATTGTATTACTGAATGATACTAAATTTAGCAAGGCCCTGATCCTGCAGATACCTAGTCAGATTACATATGTGAACATTGACTTCACACGTCACATTTACATAAGGATTTAACGAGCATGATAGAAAAAATATCAAAGTAAGAAGTGTCTAAAAGGAAAGATATGAACTCTTTCTCTGCCTCCTTGTCTGTTCCAGAGCTGTGTGTCTAAATGACCATAGTTTGTGCAAGAAATGTAAACACAATAAATTAGTGCTATCCAAATGCTGCAATAATAGTTATCCAAATGCTGCAATATTTTAGGACTGGATGAACACGCCTTGATAGGTCTTGTTGTGGTTTGTGAAATGCACCTGAAGCTTTTCCTGGAGGTTGGATTTGCTGTCATGTTTGCAGAAGACTGTTTTGAGGAGAACCATTGTCTCTATGAGCTTTATGATGACAGACTGAAAGGAAGATCATGAGGGATGCACTTTGGCCCATACTTGAGAATTTATGAGGTTTCCTAAAGGTTGTGTGGATGCAGCGTGCAAGCAATGGAAATTTTTGGAAAGTCAAGTGTGTGCATTTTGTGCAAATTAGTCTTATTCTCTTTCAAATGGCAGGAATTCTGTGATCGATTTGTTCATAAAACAGGACAAAAGTACCAATGGGTCTTTGAAGATTACCTGTTTCTTATAGTACAGCATCTCCTTTGAAATAAGATAGAATAATACTTTTTTTCCCAGCTTGCTCTTTTATTTTAGTTGGGAAAGATAAGATTCCAATCATTGTGGTGCCTGTGAGCACTGCAAGTGATCACAGTTAATTGGCTTACTCAGATGACTGTTTGAGATTGATGGACACTGTTCATTTACAGTAGCTGAGTAAATATTCTTTCAGTAGGCTTGAGCATTGTTTCTTTTTTTTTTTTTTTTGTTATGGAATCTACTTAAATGTCAAATCCCATATTTCTGTCAGCATTTCTTATGTTACTAGCTCTAGAAACTGAGTAATACTTCACGGATACAATTTCATGATTGTTCTCTCTCTTTTTTTTCCCCCCAAAAAAAGAGATTAGCTTAAATTGATTAATCTGGTTCTTGCAATTTGGTTACTGCTATTGCAAGACAGCTCTAAGCTTCTCTTGTTCAGTTTCAGGGGAATTAGGCAAATACATGCAGTATTCTGCTCATACTGGCTCAGCAAAGCAGTTCCTGTGTTGCTCCCGATTTCTGGGATTAGTTCGAAGGGAATGGTGAGGGGTGAGGGCAAAGGCAGTCACTGTACAACTGACAAATGTTGCTGTAGCCTTTTGAAACCAAAGCAGAGAACAGACATCTTTTCAGTCCCCACTTTAAACAGCATTCAGTATTTTTCCTGTTTTCAGCTGCAGTTCGCCCATTGTCCCTCAATAGATATGAAGCCAGGAGACATACTGAAGGTTCCACACAAGTCACTAGGAAAGTCTATGCTCTTTGCTGAAAAATATGGCCTAATTTCTGTGTGCCATATACTAGCAGTGCTATTATGTAAGGCTGCAGTCTTTTTGTGCTGTGGATGATTCTTAAATCTTAGATTAGTTCATGCTTTCGGAAATACTGGTTTCGTATGGTACCATTTTATCACTTAAGCCACAGTTGGCATGGTTGCAGTAATGATGATAATCAATATAGTAATAGTACTACTACTACTATTGTTTACTTTGACTTCACTCCCCTGATTTCAGTAGAGTGTGCCAGCATACTGATTGGAAACCCAGTTTATATCAGCTCAGACTCAGCATTCACAGCCGAAGCAATAACCAAACTGCCTCTGAAGTATCTGAGATTTCAGATGTAAGTGCTCTGTATTTGCATAAGGCTAATCTGTCATTCTGTAATTTGTCAAAGAAATGGCAGAACTGCTGAGCTGTGGACGTGACTAGGGCTAGACAACAATTCTGAAAAGCTTCCTTTTTATCTGTGGTCAGACTGTCAGTGTGTTGTGATAAAGTCTCAGTTTCTTGCGTTCCTAACACTTGATCTATTTAAGTGTTGATGTGAATGTGTTTCTTAAAGCTCTTCCTTTGGTGCTTCTGCACAGTGTACCTTCCATGGTCACCTTCTCTTCTCCTGCTCTCAGTTTCTTCTTGAAAGTTTCATGCACAAATTCAGCCACCTTTCTGTGTCAATTGCCTGCTATTCTTTGTCTCCTTTTGTCCAGTCTAAAATACTGCCTTCTGTCACTCATATGTATTCACAGTCGTTTTGTTAGCTCAGTATGGCTGAATCACAGTTTTAAAACTTCCAACTTCTCACCTCTTCCACACTCTCAGTCGCTGTGAATAATCACTATTCTGTGTCATGGAGGACTGAAATCTAAAAATTTTCTATGATGTGATGGATCTTAGAACCAGGAGTACAGTCTCGGTTTTAGTCTTGCAAATTCTGAATGCAAACGGTTTTTATATTTCTGTATTTTTTAATCTGTCACATGGACACTCTTGTCCAAATTCCCATTGTTATGCTAATGTATTTTTGTAACCTTTCCAGCTTCAGTGTGGCTCCACTCGTACCATCTAGAGATGTCCTACAGATAACATTTTCTACTTTTTTTACTGACTCGTTTCTTGCTCAACTTCTTCCTCTGTCTCCTCTTTCACTGGATCTTGTACATAAACAGTTCCTTTCACTTTCAAGGTACTTCAAAACCTGCCCTCAGTGATTTTTGGTTGTTTTTTCTTTTTTTTTCCCCCGAGAGGCCATTTCCTGCCTCAGATCTTTCTGGTTTCTGCTCCCATACTTTCAGCTTTTCATATCAATTTCTCCCTAGCTGTCCTTTATGCTTGAAAGAAACTTTTTATAAATGTCTGCAAAGCTGCTTCATTGTTTCTCATCATGTTTCTGTTTAAACTTTTTCTTTTTTTATCTCCTGGTTTGGTTTTCTTTCTTCCGTTTCTGTGAAGGTTACAAGATATCACAAAGAATTAAACTCGTGTTTTGCTAAAGTTGCTATCTGTAATTATGCCCCCGTTGGCTTTCCAAATCTTGTCTTTTATGTTAAATTCAAACCATAAGCTCCTTGCAGAGGTTATGTATCTTGTATAAGCAGTATTGAGTGCCTGCACAGTTCAGTTGTAATCTGAGATGATCTAAACAATGAGTAATGTTAATGTAAGTATTACATAGCACTTCACTGAGAAGGTAAAGGTATTGACTAGTGTTAAAGCTAACCTAAACAGCACTTTACTCCTCCTTTTCACCCCAAAACTCCACAGACTACTTGCCTGCTCTGATGCACAGTTTATTGTTACTTCCTGTACCCTAATATCCTCTCCAAATACTTTGTCTTCTTCAGCTGTTTTGTCTCCCTTGCATCTGCAGCTAAGACATGCTGCATTTAGTTTTTTATCTTGTACCTCTTATCTCTGTGTCAACTATAAGATAAATATTTTGAAGAACATTAGACAGCTGTTCTTTGTTATTAATTCTTTATCTGTCTGTCTATATGGAAATACTTCATGCTGCATTCCAGTTGTGGGAATGATTCTGCTGGCCTAGACTTGAACCGGGTCTTGGGGAAGAAAGGCAGGGGATGTGCTTTGATTGTTGCAATAGCTTGTAACAGCTTTTTGCAATAGAGGCTGGCCTCAGCAATGGCTCTTACCACAGAGGTTTTCATGGCTGCCTCCGCTGCTGTGCACCAGGGAAAACTGCTGTCATCCACTGGCCCCTGCAAGGGCTGGTGTCAGGATCTGTGCTGACACTACAAAACCTCATTCTCTCTTAAAAGCCAGGCAGCTACAGCAGGATTTTTCTTGTCCCAGTGCATACTATAGGAAGTTCATTTTACTGAGAGGGGAACGGTCTGGGAGCCCTCTCCTGCAGCAGCACCTCCAAGCTGTTTGCCAAGAAAGTAGACCTACCCCTGGGAAGAGTGTTGCCTTACTCGCTTGGCAGTAGGGGTGACTGCACTGACAAAATAGCTATTAAGAAATGAAATATGCTTTTGCTAGTAAGTGAATGCAACTTCACTGCCTGTTGATCTTGGCCTTCATTTTATTCTGTTTTTGCATGATTTTAAATTTCATCAAGTCCTTCATATCTGGGTGCTTATTTTGACCACCATGGAGAATGCACGTTTAAAATGCTTTTTCTTGGACTATTTTGAAGTTTGTCATTCACCAGCATACAGTAAGTGCTGATTGAGATTTTGCCATTTTGAATTACGGTAGTGGCTCTGTTGTAGTGGGTTATCCCCACAACAGGTTATGCTCTTGGGGCCAGTAAGTAAATAGAGGCTCTTTTAGGAAGTTCTTGATGGCTGTACATGCTGTTATATATTATATATCTTGTATAGTGTAGCAGATGATTGATATTTGGAGCTGATTACTGCCTCATCAACCAGAAAATCAAATAGGTATTCTGTATTTCATGTAGGATCATGTATTTGAGAGGAGTTGCAGAGTAGAAACCAAGCCCAAGAGAAGTCTGTTTGCCATTAACACTGGGATTTTGAACCATGGCAGAAAACCCATGTAAATTAAAGACCAAGCAGTAACTGTGCAATTAATCTTGCTTTGAAAACAGTTGTACCATACTGAATGGTGAAGTATTGTATTTGAAACTTTATTTATAAAGGGAAACGGTACAAAACCATGTATGCTTGAATAATGTACAGCTTTGTTGTTAAACTTGCCTGTGAGTCCAATTTTGACCACTTGAGTCTCTCTGATTACAGGAAGGTAGATTTAGCTGCTGAATTTAGAAAGTACAGTTAATGGAGCTGATAAATCACTACTGACAACCTCTAAGCCAAACCCTTAATTCATACCAATATTTATTCCTGGGGTTTGGATACATATTTATGTATTTATTTACATCTGCTGGTGGTTTTTTTTTTTGGTTGTTGTTGTTGTTTTGTTGTTGTTTGTTTTATTTTGGGTTTTTTGGGTTTTTTTATTGTTGTTACTGTTATTGTGGGGTTTTGATTTGTTCTGAGTTCTCTAGTTCTTTCTGTAGTTTAATGTTTGTTTATTAGAGGCACTGGCTGAAATGTTCAATTTTCAATTGAAAAGCAAACCAAAATGTTTTATATAATTTTTACCATGAGAATGTATATAGATTATGTATATAACTTATCTACTTCCTCTCCTTATGCTCTCTTCAAATGAACAAAATCTAAGCTGACGAAATAAAAGCATAGATTTTGCTGAAGTGCTTTAGTTACTTTTCTAGCTAATCTTTTCACTATTGGCAAGATCTTAATTATAGTTTTAATCTACAAAGCATTGAAATTAATCTTGCCTTTTATTCATATTGTTGTTTGCATCTGTCACTTTACATGTTCAAAGTAAGGACTAGATAAGCACAGATGCCAAATTATGATGTGAAGAGTGAGTTTTTTTCTGAATTGTGACTATGTAGGTGTCGCTGTACTCCTCACCTTCTGTAAATACGATTTGCCATATTTCCACTTACCCTCTGCATATGTTCTCATAGCATCCTCCGGTGTGGTTCTCTGTACAATTATAGCAATCTGACTGATTAAAAGACTCTGGAAGCAGATGCTATGCACTTCTGTTCACTGCATTTCCTGCAGCCTTCACCTCTTCCATGGCTGCAGTATCATTTATGTAATATAACAGGTATGTATCAGAAGCATTGTGATTTGTTGGATCTGTTAGATCTCACCCTAAGGTCACTAAGTTCGGATTGCTTTAGTGAGCAAACTAAAATGGTTTACTAAACCAAGAAATTGTACTTTTGCTTTGGTATCAGCCATGGGGATTAAGTTCTGAAACCATCGTTGGCCCTGAAACAGCTCAAAAAAATCTCTTTAAAGGGTTTTTAAAGTAACCCACCAGGAAGAGTAGTCACATTTTTGACATTTTGTTAGGAGGAGTTATATATCAAGGATAGGTTAAGTATTTTAATAAATTGCTCTATAACCCTTTACTGATGTCCAAAGATATTTGGGTGAGAGAAAAGGTAAAGGTTACGAGTGTTTATTGGCAGCACACTGGGAAGATGCAGATAAATTGGCTCAATGCTTTTTTTGGCGCTTATCTAGTAGGAAAGCATGTGGTTACCGCTTTTGTCTATGACTTTTTTTGTTTTTAAAACCTCTTTATGAGCTTACTAAACTGATATTTGATATCACATCTCTTATTGTGGAAACATATAGGCTGGTAGAATGCTTTCTTTAGTTTCCCCTTAATTTTTTTTCTAAAAAAGCCCCTTCCTCACTGACATTGAATTTTAAGGAATTGGAATGCTGAATAGAATGAGAAAATAACTGACTGAAGTGACATCAACTTGGTAATTGAATTGCTTTGAGGGGCTCCATATAGAACAGATTTCAGAGGTAGCATATGCCATTGCAGAAACGTTGAGGTCCCTTCATGTAAAATTTTGAATCTGGAACTAAAACTGGGGTGGGTTTCTGAGCAAAGATGAAATGATAAGAGTATGTTTTTATTCATCTTTCTCTGAAATTCTCTGGTAATTAACTGCATTGCAGGTCTGTAGTTTGCAACACAATTTTTTAGTTCTGAGTTGGTTTTGGGACTCTTCCTTGATTTTCTGTTTGGCTTCATGAAACTAGGCCACTTTTTCCTGTTCTCAAACAAAATGTGTTCCAGTTAACATAATCCAGCCAACAATTTAGCTACTTGTTACTTGACTTCTCCACAATTTTTTTATTGTGGAATATCAAATCAGTTGTGGGACTGTCAGGTAAAATATCCAAGAATTCTTTTTGTTCTGCTTTGTTAGATTTTTTACTATCCTTTATTAGTAGTATGTCAGAATTTGTGTGATGTGGTTCATACTGAGAAACAGTTGTTTAGGTGGTATCTGCCTCACTTTCTTTCACAGCTTTCCAGTAAAAAAAAAAAAGGTGATCCACTGACCTGTTTTCAAGTCTGACTGTGATTGAACTGTGCATGACAATGAAACATGTTGAGGATTCCATTTATCCCCTTACAGTAGCTGTTCCTACTTTGTTTGAAGTAATTGTTTTTTTTATATATTAAATTACTTTCACTCAGGCTATGAACCTGTTTGTCAATAGTCATAGTTTTTTCCCTGCCTGGCCCTTAAATGGTAGTCACACTGTTCTCAGCGTTTGGAATTTGTTACGAACTTTTAGAGAGGAAAGAGATGGAGGAGGATTGAAGTTATCTATAAATAATTAGGCAGGTGGGCACTTTATGCCAGCTGTGGAAAAAAAAATGCTCAGTGATTTAATCAAATGCCAAATATAAGCCAATATGTGCCATTGTTCTTGAACCCTGTGAGGCTAGATATGAATAAGCATGCATTCTGCTGTGGCTGTGACTAAAGCACCCATAGAGTGATTCCACTTTATTCTGCGTGGCCATTTTGTCATTAGTTTAATTTGAAAGGGGGAGTAGTAAACCAATTTTTATAGTTGCATTAGTGGCATTAAATGGTGAGTTTTATGAAAGACTGATAGAAGTAGTGATAAGAGTGTTAATTTTAAATTTTGTAAGAGAACGAGGAAAGCAAAATAGTTGGTTAGAAAGATTTGCTGCACTAGAAGAGTATTGTATAAATCTCATTGCTGTTGTGCTTGCCTATACAGTGTCTGAAAAAAAGAAAGGGCTATTATTTCTCTTGTTTTAGCAACAAAGTACTCCCAGAAAGACAGTATATTGATTTTTCTACCTCATTTTTAACAAATTTTAAGGACCCAGATTTCCCCTTCTTAAAAGCAAGTATGAAATATTTTTCAGGAGATGCAAATTTAAGGGAATTCAATGACTGAATCCACAAAATCTGAAAATTTCAGGCCCACTTCAAAACTAGATTTTCAGAAATAATCTAACTTTCTTAATAATTCTCCTAGCATAGTTTCCCTTTCAGGTTATTCCACGCAAGCGTCTATACTATCATAGCAACATGCTGCCAGACTCTGTTGTCTGATCATCCTTTGTGTTTTTGCCTGTGCTTGGTGACCGCTTGGGATCTATTTGTATTTATGCCATCTGGCCTCTTCTGCAGGGAAAAATGTGTTTGGAAAAGAGGTTAATAAACACGAATCCTGTTTTCATGCCTTGCACCCCTACAATGTGAGTACATATGTGTACTTAGACACATTGCTAAAGTTCACTTCAGTGAAAGATAATAAAGATATAATGGGTTAAAAATGTGATCCCATGTAAGATGCATCGTGTGAAGAATATGTGCCGCATCAGGATGTATTATGGACCCTCAAAGACAGAGAGGTCTCAGAGAGGCATAGGATAAATAGATATGCTGAAGAAGTAGGTAGTAGTGTCACCAAGGCAGATGGTAGAAGTGGAAGAAGTTTTCTTGGGAGAAATCAGAGCACTCTCTCTGGGTCCCTGCTGAAGAGCAGGGTGAACTGCTGCTGCCACCCACTGTAAGGCTGCAAATCCATGTCTTTCAGGTGGGGTGAATGGTAGGATTATGCCTGTGATTGGCTGACTCCAGAGGGAGAGGGAGATGTCTGAGTGTAGAAGTGTGAGCTTATAAATGGACGACAACTCTCTTGAGGTATGTTACAAGAGGCTAGCACTTGGGTGTCTTGTTTGACATTCAGCAAGATACTTGGAAACAAGCGGTTACTAATTTTCAGATGTTAAACTATTGTGTACTAGATTATTTTTGAACAGTTATAAATGGACAGTGAAGAATTGTTGTTGTTGGGGTTTTTTGTTGTTTTGGGTTTTTTTTCAAAAGTTTTCTAAACAGCTCCTCTAATACATGGCATGCTGGTTTCATGCGGGATAGAATTAATTTTTTTCTTAGTAGCTGGCACAGTACTGCGGTTTGGATTTAACAGGATAAAAACTTGCTCATTTAATACAGAAACATAAAAGAATACAAGCATCTGGGTCTGCTGAGGCCATTCCCTTGGGTTTTGTGTTCAAAATAATCTATAACTTCTCTTCCTTTTTTATTCTAATTTATTAGGGTAGTTGGTATTCTGTGACAACCTGTGTTTTCTTGCTTGAGTTTGCATGGGATCTGACCATGATGACACTTTGATAATTTTCTTTTTCTCAAACTGGGCATTTCTACTGTGAAGTGTCTGCTTAGAGTAGCACCTTCAAACTCAGACAACCTTCATTTTTCATACATTTGGTTGTGTCTGCTGATTTCGCTCACTGACTTCTTTTTTTTTCTCCTATTTGTACTGTAAAGGCAACACAAATCTTTGTTCATTCTGTTCCATTAAAGCCCATTAAAACACTTCTCTGGTGCACTGCCTTGGGCTCTCCTTTATACTACAGCAAGGCACGTTTCATTTTCAGTTATAACCACTACAGATGAGCACAGAAAGGTGAATATTAAGGTTAAACAGTTCTAGGGTTTTCACAGGTGTCTTGAATTCTGTTTACAGAAATAAAAAAAAGTTCGAGGACTTATTTTGACCTGCAGAATCTTCCTCTGGTGGCAGTGTTATATATCAAGAAATATGCAGAGTTTTAGAGCAAAGTCACCTCTAAAATGCATTTTTATTACTCCTTTTGTTCTCTCTGTCCCTCCACTGTTTGCCTCATGCATTAGTTGTTCATAACCTTTGAAAATCACTGAGTTACCACAGTCCAGGTGGTAATTCATCTGCTGTACATCACAGAGCAAGGGCAAGCCTCCCTCTAGCATATCTGTTTCCTGAACTTGCTCTTCTCCCATCTGGAGAGGTGGGAAAATCAAAAGAGATTAAGATAGTCCTGGAATATTTGCCTTGGCACTTCTCAAGGATGAAGCGCCAAATTTCTCAAACTTTCCTGAGAGATGGGTGGTATCAGTTGCTGAAATTAGTGAGGAGTCTGTAACTTGTACAGTTGGCTACTGTGACTGTTCAAAAGGAACACAAAAATCCACTCCAATCAATGAAGCCTTTGGCTTTTACTTAAAAACAGAATTGACTGACTGCACTGTGCATTTTTATTGACCAAGTAAACTAGTAGTAACCTCTTTGGCTCAAGCAAGAGTGTGAACACTGTCTCTTTCTCGCTTTCCCCTGTCCACTCAGCCTGTAACTGAGAGGTGAACAACCAAGTTTTTAAGTCTGGTCTCCAGTTCTTTCCCTGCAGGGGAGCTGCTGAGTTGCTCATTGAAGCCCTCATGTGGCAGCTGGGCAGGCAGGATCACATCTGCCATCAAGTAGTGAGGCTGCTGCCATTAAGGCCAGAGTCATGGTCTAGAGCTGTGAAAAATAACACAGAGAGCTGCTGCTTTGCCCCTTTGTCCAAAGTGGGGAAACAACTAGCTGGATTCTTTGAAAAACAGAATTCTTTTATGCATCTGTATTGTTTATCTCTCTCAAGTTTTACTGTGTCAAGAATTGTTTCATTAAAAGGAGTTTCATTTTATTTATTTATTTTGTTTTTCACCTTTTTTTTCTGGCCATGAGTCTACTGAGGTACTTGATTTTCTATTACAAAAGGGGTTTCTTGAGGCTTTAATAAGTAAAGTGGAATTTCTTTACAGAAATTTTCTTCCTGATTATGATTACATATACTTTTGTGTGTATGTTGGTAGGTATACAAGGCAGATGATAACAGATAGTCCTGCAAACTGTCATGTTTACTTTCCACATATTCATGAATTCTTCATATTCTGAAATTTCTTGAAAGATGTTAAATTGCACATTAAAAAGTTTGGGGGAAAATATAGAAAGCTTGTTTTGCTTGCTTCTTAAAAGATGTAGGATATCTGTCTTAACAAACATGGTCTAACCCTGAAGTACTGAGGTTGCCCTTAAATTCCTGTCCAGGGCCCCCAGAGGTGATTGCACTGTGCGGGAACCTCCAAGTTACAGCAAGCTCCTATCACATATCTTCTTCCTTGAGTAATCAGTGTGTGTCAGGGGTAGGGAGGTAGGGACAGAAGGCTGTGTGCATCTTTGGTCTCGCAGACAGGGTTTACTGGCTGCTGTGGGCTATGCAAATGGTAATACAAAAGAGAATAGAGGAAGTGGCTTCAAATTTATATATGAATTAAAAACAGTTGGCTTGCAGACTTCATTAAATGTATACATAGATATGGTTGTTTCTCTGTTTTTAGGAATACACTATAGATATAATTTTTGCCCAGACTTGGTATGACAGTCGTCTAAAATTTAACAGCTCAATGAAGGTGCTTATGCTTAATAGCAATATGGTTGGAAAAATTTGGATTCCAGACACTTTCTTCCGGAACTCAAGGAAATCTGATGCTCACTGGATTACAACTCCAAATCGTTTGCTTCGAATCTGGAGTGATGGAAGAGTATTATACACTCTAAGGTGGGTTTTTATTATTTGGGTAGAAAAAACCAAACCCTGTTATGACCAGGAATATGAAAATAATGAATATTAATAATTCCTGGCATCTCTTTTGTTATGGACCACAGGAATTTGCAAGGAGTTAATTAAACAAGAAAATAAAAAAGATTATTTGATCAAGAAAAAGATGAAATTCATAGTATTCATAGTAATGCAAAGATAATTGGGTAAGGACAGCTGCAGGGGATAGCAAATTTTTATCTCATTTAGGCAAGATTTAAAAAAAGATGTTATATAGTATATAGCATCATGGTGGTCTGTCGATACAGATATTACATATTGCAGGTAAATTATTTTGCAGAATATCTGGTCTAAATACTTCAGTATCTAATTTCCACCAAATTATATTCTGTAAGTAAAATATTAAATGCTGAGATAATAAAAATTATAGGAAGTTTGATTAGAGCTAAGGTCCCAGTCCTGCATGTACTTCTTATAATATTTACCCTTGCAAACTATTAAAATCAACAGATCTGTTCATCCAAATTAGGCATAAACAAACATGTTGGTGATAATTCTTCTTGGCAAATGGGAGATGCCTGTGCTGCTTTTAAGCTTAAGGCTATTTGTACTGATCTTTGAGTCACTTTAGAAACAGCTCTTGAAAAGCTGTAGTCTACAGAAAATATTTCAGGGTCATCTATGTCATATTTTTTAAATATGCCTAAAAAATCTTGCAATAAATCAGGAGCTGGAGTAGTCCATGCATAGGATGCCATAAATATGATTTTACTCTTAAGAGTTTATTTATTTATTTATTTATTTATTTAAAACAAAAAGTGGCACCTTCTAATTACTTTCTTCTCATATGCAGGCTTTGTTGTATGCACAATTTATAAATGTCTCCTGTATTGAATGTAAGAAGAATTAGAATGTTTTACAGGGATTCTTTTCACTGAATTTTTTCTTAGTATGCATCAGTTGGGAGCATATAGACATCTCTGAAGAGCACTTTTTAAATGGTTTATTATGCTGGTGTTTATAAAAACCTCTAGGGAGCCCCTTCTGTTGACATGCTAATTTTTTTTCTTTTTCTAATTAGCAATTTTGGAATCATACTTGGACTTTACCCTTCCATTGTCCATTCAGTTTCAATGTACAGTTTCCCCTAAAGTGGTTCAAAGTAACACAGGGAAATAAATATGAGTAAAAAAATCATGTGAGCCATCACAGAGCGATAGGTTAGAATCACTGTGTCAAAGTATGAGCAATAAAGTGCAATGAGCTGGTAACAGAACAGCAGAACAGGCTTTCAGCCAGCAGTGCAACATGCAAACATCTGTATAGGTGAGAACATGGCCTGAATTTGACCTAAGGTAGAACAACATTGAGAGGTTCATATGTTGTTTATTGAAGGAACAATAATATGATCTGACAGTGCTCCAGGTTCATGGGCTGCCCTGTACCACCACTCTCCTCATTGGTAATTCAGGTAGCAGACGTGGTGAAAATGTTAATCAGCCTTACTGAATGTCCTCTGAGGGTAGCCCATGGTCTGTCTACCGGACCATCAGTGATTCCAGATCTAGTCATGTTGCTTTCGACAGAAGGCTGGGCTTGTTTTCTTTTTCTTTGAGTGTTTAACTATCCAAAAATTGAAAATGGAAAGTAAAGGCAATAAATGCATAAATCGTAGTTGGCAAATTTGAAAAGCATCAGAGCGATGCAAGTACTCTGCTTAAAAGTGTGGGGAAGGGACACACTTTTTCTTCCTCTTCCCCACAGTGTATGCTAAGAAATATGCTTTTTCTCATAAACCTCTGGTCAGGTTCTAGTGGCAGTTTGTGTAGAATAAATACTTTGTTCAGAGACTTATAAAACTTTCTGTGAGCATGTCTGAGAGTCTTCCGTTCCCATCCTTTCTTGTCTAGTATGTAAGCATTGCATACAGTCCAGTATGTGAGCATTATGTTAATTTTTATAGTTGATTTTAGAAGACATTTTGACTTTTTACACAGTGTTACCAACAAAGGAGGAGGTATTTTAAGTGCAAAGTCAGTTTGGAGTCTAGCCCCTTACTTTGGCTTACTAGTGAAAGGTAGCAACTTTTCTGGGTTTTGCACTGATTGCTTGGAAGCTCGGTGGAAATCTGTGATAGCATTTTCAACAGCAGAAAGTGGTTCGGTTCACACAATTATGAGTTCTAAACCAGTTCTAAAATGTTTATAAGTTTTGAATTACTTGAATGCCTTAGACATTAAATGAGTAGAAACATCAAGTCTGCTTTTTCCTATCCAAACGCTGTCTTCACCAGAACTACTTCCCATGAGTATGGAGCAAATCCAAGTGTCCCCCACCTTTATTCTCTTGTGTAAAACCACCAGATACAATGATGCCAAATGCAATTTGACTTGATAAATGCATTCTACAGAAACTTCCTTTATTTGCTATCATAAGCTCCCCTCCTTCCCCTGTCTTTAGACACTCATTTTTATCCCCTATTTCTTGTAGAGCTGAGAGGTGCCCCCAAATAAATTGAAATTTTTGAAATGGCTTGAAATACCAGTTGAAACAACATAGATCCTCAAGGTGCATGTGATAATAGTTCTTGTATTGTTCTTTGGTGCTGATGCTGGATGTGGTTTTGCTGATACACAGTAGGCTATTAATGATATCCATTGATAGGCAAAATTGATTTCTGTGCATGTTTCTTACTATGTAGTTTGGAGTGTCTGAATGCTCGAATAAAAACTTTTTTCTTTTTTTTTTCCCTTCCTTTTCTAATTAGGTTGACAATTAATGCTGAATGTTATCTGCAGCTTCATAATTTTCCTATGGATGAACATTCCTGTCCTCTGGAGTTTTCAAGCTGTAGGTGGTAAAACACTTTTTTTTTTCCTCTTTACATTCAGGCTTTTAATTGCCTTAAGTTCTGGCAGCAGGAGAGCAAATGTTTACCTTTTAAAGCCTTGTAGTGAGGGAAAGAACTGACCATTCATGTTTTGATTAGATTTATTGCATTATTTAATGTGTTAATGCATAAGTTGAATCACATGCATTTTGTGCAACTTTAAAAATATTCTTATTGCTTAGGAGTCTGATACAATGCCCATTCCAGTTAATGGAAATGCTTTGCCCTGGAAGAACTTTGTTTTCTTATGCCTGCAAGACTCGACAGCTTTGAATTAGTTCCATGTGGTATACTTAAAAGGAAAAATAAGATCTGTCTTCTTCAACCTGCTCCTGTAAATGCTGAATCAGTATAAGAAGTCCTTTTCTTTCAGTGGGACTTATTTTATATGAGCAAAACCACAACCTTCAGGCCCTAATTTTTTGATATAAACTATGTTAAGCAAAACAAATGAAAAAAAATCCCAAGGGAATTGTTCTATTAGAATCATAGAATCATTAAGGTTGGAGAAGACCTCCAGGATCATCAAGTCCAACTTCTGACTGAACACCAACTTGTCAGCTAAACCATAGCACTAAGTGCTGCATCCAGTTGTTTCTTGAGTATCTCCAGGGATGGTGACTCTGCCACCTCCCTGGGCAGCCCATTCCAATACTTCACAACCTTTCAGTGAAGAAATTCTTCCTGATGTTCAAACTAAACTTCCCCGATGCAGCTTGAGGCCATGTCCTCCTGTCCTGTCTCTGGCTGCCTGGGAGAAGAGGCCAAGTCCCACCTTGCTGCAGCCTCCTTTCAAGAGGTCTTCCCTAAGCCATCAAATGATGTACTAATAAATGTCTGTCATTTTAAGCTTTTTCTGATCATTTAATGATAATGTAAATTACATTTATGTATTAATTCATAGTGATAATTCTGAGCCAGTTTTTCTTACTGGAGTTTGATAATATCATGTAGATATTTTCTAAACATTTGTATTTACACAGTTTCTGATCAGTTTTTTACATTTATCTAGGCTTAAAACTGAGGCCATGTATTTTGTGGTTAAATTTTAAGTGTATCAGGAGGACTATAGATTGTCTCAGATCCACTTCATGTATAGCCCTGGTTATAGGGCTTAGTTTATAAGGTTTAGTTTATAAGTAACTTCAGAGATCAAAAAACATGCTTCAGTACATTCCATGGCTGAATGTTTAATTTGTTTTGTTTCATTCTAGATGGATATCCCAGAAATGAAATTGAATATAAATGGAAGAAAACCTCTGTTGAAGTGGCAGATCCAAAATACTGGAGATTGTATCAGTTTGCATTTGTAGGGCTACGAAATACAACTGAAATTTCTCACACCTTATCTGGTAAGGCAAAGTGTTGAGTTTTATTTCGTGCAGCATCTATGTAGAACAAGACTAATAGATGAAGATAAAACAGAAAACCATATTAAATCTCATGTAAATATTTTTATCCTTTTTTTTTAATTTTTAGGTGATTATATTATTATGACAATCTTCTTTGATCTCAGCAGACGTATGGGATATTTTACTATTCAGACATACATTCCTTGTATACTTACAGTTGTTCTTTCATGGGTGTCATTTTGGATCAATAAGGATGCAGTTCCTGCAAGGACTTCTCTGGGTAAGAACGGCTTTTTTCAGCCTTGAAGGATCTGGTACTCCATAAGAATACAAATCTGCAGCAGAGAGTAAATTAACCACAGTTTATTCCCCTTCAGATTGTAACCATCGGTCATTCTTTATCTTGAATTGCAAGATTGGGAGTAGGAGAATCCTGCTGTAGTTGTACAGCAAGGCTTAAGGAGGGAATGTTGAGCGTGGAAATCCTAATCCAAGCCTTGTGGATCTACTGTTCACATAAATACATTTTTTTCTCCTTTATGTTCTTTTTATCATCTCCAGGGAACTGCAATGTGGCAATTATGAATCTGACAAGTATGACTAAACTTCACTTAGCATCATGGAACAAATGAAGTCATTACTACACAAAAAAATATTGTAAAGATCTGGTTTTGGGTTGTTTGTTTTTAATTGAATGATTCAGTTATTCTTTTAGGCCCAGGACAGGACAGAAAATCTGCAACCAAAATTGCACTTCAAGCAGCTAAGCCTATAATTCACAAAAACTGTCCTGTTTGTACTACAGACGGTACTGAAGTGTGTTGCAAGTTCCGCTACAAAGATAATTCTGTGTTAGTGTCATCTTGGCTGTTTAACATGGTGTCAGTCTTCTAAATTTGAATGCTTAGGATTCATGTGCTGCCTTGGAGAAAATTTGTAGTCCCCACATAAAGCCTGATAAACGGGTAGGCAGAGTGCACAGGACACACAGTAGCAACTTTGAGCTTAGCAGTGACAGATGCTTATACTAGAACTAGTGACAGCAGTCTGACCTGTTTTGGAGGAAAGATCAAGAGCTGAGCGTGTATCTTAGGAAGTGAGAGATGTGAGTTAATTTTCCTCATCAGTTATAGTATTGTGAAGACACCATTCCCACCCTATAAGATCAATTATTACCAGAAACATAGGTCCACAATATAACTCCCTGCTTTTCCCACTGCAACTGGACCCCTGCAACCTGCAAGATTAATGAGTCAAGAAAGAAAGTAAGCAAAAATTATCATGGCTCAGTAGCCTAATGAAAAAGTAAGGGAAGAAAATCTAAGTCTTGGATCCTAACTTTATGTTATTTCCAAGTGCTGCAAAGTTTAGTGAAGAGAGACTAAATTCTTGAATAAATAAGTGAAAATAACTTTTGATAGTCTTAGACCTTGGTGTAGAAATCTCATCAGGTTTCTTTGACTGACTAATCATGGACATTGTTGTGGGTTCTGACTAGCTGTAAGACAATAGCTATAACAGAAAAAACTGTTCATTTGGTATCCTGCTAGTTCTGTATCCAGTTTGTTCTTTTTACAGAGTATTTTTATATGCCATGAACCTAGAAATCTGCCTTTGATGTCATGATTAAGCTGAAGTTTTCAAGCTCCCACTTCAGCAATACTAGCCTTCATCTACTTGAGATGAGCTACAGACATTTGCAATATCTTATTTACAGCTCCCTGCAGGTAACTGAGTTCCTTTTGTGTGAACATGCAAAAGACATCATTTGTCAGATTTTAGGATGACTTTCCTCACATGCAGATGTTCTAGGAAAGGAGAAAGAGAGTGTCAAATAGACACAATTTCATGGAAAAAGTCTGAGAAATTAATACATGAAAGCCAAAACTAAGCAAGGTCTATCGTGGCAAGTAGCTGTTGTGCTGTTGAGGGTTTGCTGCCTGTGACAGCCCCCATATGCCTTTCAGATAGCAGATGAGGCTGGAAAAATCCATGCTTCTTTTTGTCCTCTCTGAATGGAAGTCAGTACAGGGAATGGTGGGTGCCACTTCCCACCTGGAGGCTGTGCTGGGGTCTGGTACACTGAAAAGGCTTGGGCCTTTTTCTCCCATATATGTTGGAAGATACTGGCAGATTGTGGTTTCCCAAAGCAAAATATTTGAGATGATGAAACGTATTTAAATATTTAACTATATAGAGAAATGCCTAATTGATTTTCAAAAGCATCTAGTGGGAGTGAAGCACTTTTGAAGAACTCTGTGGTTATCTGTTTGCCCTTTTAGGCATGTAATTTCGTTGGGAAATCTGTTGGAAAATCACTACTTCCTTCCTGCTGCAGGAACACTCCATAGTGACCACTGATTCCATGTTTTGATTTATATGCCGTAGATAGCCTTAGACTGGTGTAACCCTGGGGGTTTTTTAGTAATCCTGTGCATGTAAATAACAAATTATTTGTGCGTTCAAGTATTGCTCTCCAAAGGAAAGGTCACATCTTAATTTTGGACTACTATGAAAAAGGCTTTGCATCTCCCTGAAGCATCAAATAGAAGAAGAAACTGTTAACACCTTATAAATGCTAAACCAGTGAAGAGTGATATAGTTGAGATTTTGAACACATCACTATTAAGTGTTCTTTTAATTAACTTGTATTTAAGTGAATCAAGGGAAACATTTACTTAAGACACGGTATTGAAAACATATCTAGTAACTTAGAAAATGAGACCAGAAAGCGATGAAGGTCATCTAATTTGATCTGCTACATGTCAGAAGCAAGCAATTTAAAATATCATTAATTTTCTTGTGTTTACAAAAAAGCTTGAAATCATTGATAAATAACACACCTTTTTTTTCTGAGTATATCCTTTTTTACATTTTAATCTTTCAAGAGCTAAAGGACTTTATGCTGTTTATAAAATTTGTGTGCTTATTTGCACCTGTTTGTCTACTATATTTATGTGTACATTTTATGTCAGATTTATAAAAGTACATAAACTTAGTGTCATTGTTTATTCAGTGTGTGTTGAAAATAGGAGGGATTTAAAGGGAAGGGGAAATGTGCTGCTTTCTCTATGATCCCATGGTGGCTTCTGGATCCACAGGGATGGCTTCTTGCAATAGCACCAATGTGTGTGGGTGTAATCAGTGGTGAACCCCGCCACAGCTCATTTGTTACATGACTCATCAGTGAATTAAAAGCTAATATAATGACTTTTTTTGTGACAATATGATTGGATTACCTATACATTTCCTTCTTTCTTTCTTTCTTTCTTTCTCTCTTTCTTTCTTTCTCTCTTTCTTTCTTTCTCTCTTTCTTTCTTTCTCTCTTTCTTTCTTTCTCTCTTTCTTTCTTTCTCTCTTTCTTTCTTTCTCTCTTTCTTTCTTTCTCTCTTTCTTTCTTTCTCTCTTTCTTTCTTTCTTTCTTTCTTTCTTTCTTTCCTTCTTTCCTTCTTTCTTTCTCAAACAGGCATCACAACAGTGCTGACCATGACAACGCTGAGTACAATTGCCAGGAAGTCACTCCCAAAGGTTTCCTATGTGACAGCAATGGACCTTTTTGTTTCAGTTTGCTTCATTTTTGTGTTTGCTGCCTTGATGGAATATGGCACCTTGCATTACTTTACCAGCAACAGAAAAGGGGACAAAGGAAAAGAAAAGAAGGCAAAATCTAAGCCATCAGTAAGTTTAGTCAAACAAGAAAAAAAAGAAATACAGAATGCTTTTTATTGTAGCATTCATTTTGAGAGACTGCTTCTTAAGTACAAAAGCTAATGTTCAAAGATAATTAACACTAAAATTTATTTTGTCATTATTTTACAGTCGGGGGCTTGTACTAATTTCGTGTAAATACTACTGATGAGTAAAGGGTTTAGATGATTTCACTCTTATGTGAACGAGAACATGAGCCTAAGGTGGAGAGTGGTTTGGTATAATATATGTGCCCATGGAGATGGTTCTGCCTGGGCACAGTGCTTCTGAAAACAGCACCTGACAGAGAACCACAGCTGAGACGGTAGCAGTAAAGATAATGTGAATGGACTGATGGTATGAGGATTTCTTTGGATCTGCATCACATAACTTGGGTCTTATAAAGCCTTGCAAAGGAAAAAATGCTTATTTTTGGTCAGTATTCTGAATACACTACGGAAATTCGGCCCTAACTCCTAAATTGCTTCCATGTTTCTTTCTAGTTAAATGAACCTTCTGCTTTTAGAAGTTGATGTTTGTATGGTAAATCCCCATATATCTCAGGATCAAGCATTATTCAATTTTAAGAGGTTTTCTGTTTGTGTAGTAAGAATACTGCAATTTCCAAAGAATTTATTGTTGTAAGTCAGTACAAATATTTAAAGGTAATCCTTAAAGTAAGAAAACATTGGAGAGAATAAAAGGAAGGACAATGTCATAAAGCCCCCTTCCAAATAATTTCATCAAAGGATGCAGGGGCATACCTGAAACATAATACCAGTTGCCTTTTCTGGATGAAGGCTGAATACCAGCTGTGTAAGATGAAACAGAAATTGATATGAAATTACAGAAGTAATTGCAGGAATGGAAGTGCAGAAATCCTATTATGAACCATATCCATTCTGCATCTCGTGTTGGGAGGAACTGGTGCACCCATTCTGAGCAGCGCTGCTGTGGGAGTCTGTCTTATGGGGGCACTGTGAGGCTGCTGGGGCTTCATGCCAGGGAAATGAGAGCCCTTAGGGTTCACTTGGTGAGCTGTTCCAAGTGGATCAGCTGTGTATTTAGAACAAGGCTACTGCTGATGGGTTAATACTTCCCTGTGCTGCCTTGGTCAGACATCACTCTGATCCTCAGGGAATCCAGTACAGCCAGAAAAACTGGAAAGTGGAAACCTCAAACCTCCTTCCTGTCAGTGGTAGAAACCAATGAGGGCACAATGGAAGGGGCAGAACACAGGCTTTGACAGGGCCACAGCTGAGCGATGAGGGTAAAAGGCAAAAGAGGCTGCAGGATGTGGGGGCTTCCCAGTGTCAGCGCCGCAGATTCAATTTCAGGTTGCTGTTGCAACGAGGTCTCATCAACACTTAGTGAAGAGGGAGCTGAGTAGGTCTGCTCTTGGCATGCGCAGCACAGAGAAGATGAAGATAGGAGGAAGTACTGATTTATTCAAACCAGGGAGATATTAAAGATCAGCTGCTGACAAATCAAAAAACATCGAAGTAGTTTGCAAGCACGCTCTATTGAATGAAATAATGACACTTTCCAGAATCTGTTCACACATCAGCCATTTGTGCAATAATCTGCCAAGTGCTTTGAGATTTTCAGTGCATATGAAAATCTAAAATGTAGAATAATGATGAGCTAGCAACTATGAAACTTACTGAATAAATAGCTGGAATTTGCACTAAGATTAAAATTAGCAATATAATACTCACAACACTGTTCAATTGTGTTTTACTGGGTTCTTAACCCATGCTTTTTATTTCTAAGGAGTTGAAAAGAAATCTTCTTGCACAGAATTCTTTAAACATGTTCCAGCATGTTATGGCTGTAAGACCATACTAGATAAAGAGATTACACTAAAAAAAGGGAAGATTAGAAATTCTTTTTTTTTTTCTTTTTTTCCGCTTTTTTTCCCACTTTATTTTTGTCAAACACTTCTATTAATTCTTTTTGTCTTGTAGTTATGGATGTGTAACTCAAAAAGCCAATTAATTTTAATTTAAAAAGTCAGTTTAATTCCTTCTGAAAACTTCTCATTTACCAGTGCTTTTTCCTTGGGAAATTTGCCTTGCAAGCATTGCATCTTCTATTTCTACTGCAAAATGCAACAAAAGCTTACTATTCTTGGAACTGATGCCAATAAGGTGCAATAAATGATCTTGTGAAAAAAAATTGTGAGATTTTACAAATTATTACAACAGTTTTATCTAGAAAATATGTGCTGGCATCATTCAAGGAAGGTAGTATGAATTGGCTTATGCAAATCCACATTAGTAAGGATAATGAGTTTGAGCAGGAAAGATTAAACTTAATTAGTTGTGGATTTCATTCTGATCATCATTTCACCTGAAGTGAATGCATCACCTGTGCCATGTTCTACACAGACAATGGCTTCTGTTCTTGTATTAGTGTTATTGCAGAATAATAGGGGTTTGATCCTATCAGAGTGTATTATAAATGCTTCTCAAAACACATGGAGTTTTACCTACAATGTCTGTAGGCATGTCCATAAAAAATCAGCATGTACTACTATGTCTACACATTGTGGGTGTTTTGTTGTTTTGGGCATTTTTTTAGGTTTCTGCCAATTGGTATAAAGTAATTTTCTTGCGAGGTGTTGGTCTTTTTTTCCTCTTTTCCCTCACATTGCCTCTTACATACATTTTGTGTAGATAGTTAAGCCCATAGAATGACTGTGTCTGTGTCTCTCAAGCCACATCTTCAAACCTGTAATTCAGGTAGCCACCACAGGAGTAGCCACCTCCAGTCTGTGCTGGTGATGTGAGCAGTGAAAAGCCGTACTGTAATTTTGTCCTCCTCCCATCGTGGGGATTCCTGTTTTATCCGACTAGTAGAAATGACTCATGCCATCAACCTTACATGGGCAGAACCAAGAGTCAGAAAATTTTTGTAAAACCAAAGTAGGTGTGAATCAGAAATAAGCATCTTTCCCTATTTATCTTCAACAGGATAATGATTTTTTTAAGTTAAAAAATTTGAACTTATTAGGTTTTATAAAAATAAGCACTCTTTGCAATGCCTCAAATTAGGATAGACGCACGTAACTCCTGTTTTTTAGTATTGTCAGTATTTTATCATAACTGAAAAGAATAATGAGGTCCTTTAGGATGATAATTAGCTCCCTAAGTTATCATGTATAATGTGTTGAAACAGCAGTCTGTGTGAAAAGACACTTCTCTTGTAAAGACACTTATTAACTAAAGCTATTTGAAAACATGGTGGATACTGCACTACATTAACGTCATCCCTTGGGATATTGTGTAAAATGCCCCTGCAGCAACAGTATGCCACCCTAACAATGTATAGAGATCTGTGTACTGGCCAAAGTAATTCACAGGAAGTGGGACAACAGGACTCTAAAGCATAACAAGAAGCTAAATTATGGCTTCCCACTTTTCCTATTTTTTGGTATGTTTTCATTGCCTATCATGTACAATTGGTTGAGAACTTCTTAACACTTAAATAACCAGTTAGATCTTCTCACTGCTTCTTTTCCTGCTGTTTTAATTTCGTACATGACAAAATACGAAGATGGTAGAAAAGAGAGAAGACAACATAAGAGCAGTGTGAATGTAACCCTTCTCTGGTCTGAAGATTTTAGAAGAGATGCCAAAGGTGGAGCAGGGTGGGGGAAGCTGAAAGAGGATTATGGAATAGTTTAAAAAAGCCATGAGATTTAGAAAGAGAATAAAAAGGACAGGTAAAGAGAATGTCTTTTGAAACATTTAGGAAAACAAGGAGGATGAGTATAAAACTGTGGAGAAACAAAGTAATAAAAGGGAGAAAGGTGGGTTGCGTTAGTGTAAGTAAAAGGAAGGTGAAAAGGCAAAAGTCACAAGAAAGGGAATGGCAAACACTATATGTACTAGGCAATAAGACACTCAGATTTTTTCAGTGACAATTATTAACATATATTACATTTTTATCAGATTACAAGAGGGTTGTTCTGCCCACAGAAAGTGAAAGTAAGAATTAGGAGCTGCATTAATCAGTTTCAAGGACCTGAGTGGCATTCTCCTAAGGAGTCATGTCTTGAAGTCTAAAGGGGGGATATATTGTTTTGGGATTCAACATCTGAGGGTTAGATGGCATAGCCTGGCCTTACATGTCTCAGTCTGTTAAACTTCACCAGTGATGCTGTACTAATCCCATTAGCTTTTTTATTTTTGTGAAAATGTAGCTTCCAGAAACACATCCAGTCTCATTCTAAAGACTCCAAATGATGGGAGGACCATCATTCCTTTGGTGGTGGTGATTATAGCCTGCTTGTGGACTTGGTTGTGACCAGGTTGTCAAGCAGTGACTGACTTAGAAATGTTTGTCTGTGTTGTGTAGATGGGATCAGCTAACCCTGTCCATGTAACTAATTATCTGCTATTCCCAAATCCCAGCACAAGCCAGTTTTCTCTGTGGCAGGTGAAAGTCATTCATGATCTTTTGCCTGCTTGAACTAATTATATACAGTAGTTTGTAATTCGCTAAGCTCCGCAAACTGTTTTCTTTAATATTAGAATTTCTGTATATTGTACTGAAGGTGATTATATTGCCATGGAAAGCCTATGGAATTATTTAATATGAGGATAAAAACACACAAAACTATATTTCCCTTTTTTTTTTTTCTTAAGAAACCGCCTGCACTTGCTGTTCGACCTGGATCAACACTAATTCCAATTAATAACATTAATCATCTCCCTGAACGTGATGATGATTATGGATATGAGTGCCTAGAAGGAAAAGACTGTGCTAGTTTCTTTTGTTGTTTTGAAGACTGCCGCACAGGATCTTGGCGAGAAGGAAGAATACACATCCGTATTGCAAAAATTGACTCTTATTCTCGAATCTTCTTTCCAACTGCCTTTGCATTGTTCAATCTTGTTTACTGGATTGGCTATCTTTATCTGTGAATTTCAGAGGTTTGAAAAACTCAGAAAAAAAATGCTAATTAAATTGTCATTAATACTTTTAACTGAGCAAAGATTAGAGCTGGTCCAAAGTCACTCAAATTATTTGTATGCTTTAAAAAATTGAAACAGTGAGAGGAAATACGATGATGTAGTCTCCCTCTTGTGATCAACTACAGAACTGATACTGGTATTTTGAAGGGAAAATTTAAAAAAAAATATCCCTAAGATTTATCTTTCCTGGACTCACATACATACACTTTTTTCCAGCTCTGAGAAAATGCAGAGGCAAGAGGCTATGTTATTTAACTGGACAGTCCTATATAAGCTTTCAATTTTAATCCTAAATTATAATGCAGAAGGATTTTGTAGCATCTCTTACACCTTTACAAAGAAAGCCTTAATAAAATGGGATTAGTTACTCTCATCCATTTTCATCCATAAGGTCGTGATTTTATTAATCCCTAATTTTAAAAAGTTGAAATGTAACATTTCTGTTTTCAATCAGCTATTTGTTCTCTGCAGTATGTTAAAAAATGTGATTAAGTCGTTATTAGTCAATTCAGAATTATACAGAATGCAGATATTAGAGCAGCAAGAAATGGATATATCAAAAAACCCAAGGGTAATTCTGAGCTTGTCTCATCCTGACCATAGATACAGACTTTTGGCTTTCAACCTTAGATTACGTTTATGTCTGTGCTCCATTTCCTGTTACTTCATTGTGAGTTCCCCCAAGTTGTCCAAGAGGGCTACAACTTTCAAAAATTCTTACCCAGCTGCCATTGCTTGCTCATTTCATGGAAGACAGACTGGTGTTGGCTGAGATTCTGGCCATTAAGCATAATGATGTACACATACTCTCCTTTGTCTGATTCATACTCAGTGTCAGAGAAAAAGTCATGACTTCACATTTGGAAGAATTTGTATCAGCAGAATTTGAAAAACCTGTAACAGTGCTATAGTCATTGTACCCAAAGCCACAGTTTTAAATCTCCATTCCTAAGAGTGCAGTCTGTGATCTGCTCCACTTTGCTTAGAGTATGGTTTTGTAGATTCTGTTTGTTACAGCATATGCTGCTAATTGAGCCAAAGCAAGTGGTATTAAAGTACTGAACCTGTGGTATGGATTTCTGGGTAATTACCTTCTTGATATTTATTTGTTTCTAGTGGAAAAGATGTGTTATGGAGTTAAAATAATTCTTATGCATTGCAGAACCTTCTCCAATATGGGATGCATCCCCCCAGGATCATAGGACTAGTTTTCCGTCCTTTCTGTGGTCAAAGCTTTGGTAGAAATCCTTAAGTAGTAGCCTTCCTGGACTGACTTCTCAATGTTGACTGTAGCTGGCTGGCAGCATTTGGTACCTCATTTCTATTTCTAAATCCATTGTCTTTATGGAAAGGTGCAGTCTTTCCTCCTTTCTCAAAAAGAAACCGGTCTCAAGTGAGCTTGGAAAAATCACTGTAAAATTAAGATATGCATTAAGTAAAAGTCAGCATTACACAGAAGACCTTACAGATCTTTAAAGAGGATTAATGGGATTAGCATTTGGCTGTAGGTAAGGATGTTCAGTACTAAAGATAAAGACATGATTAATAGCTAAGAATAGAAAATGTTACATGAAGAGCCCCCTCCAATATTTCTGTTGAATGTGCTCCCTCTGAATTTCTCAGAAAGGATTACTGTATTTTTATATTCTAGTTGGTACCAGGCACAGTAAGATATGATATGCAATATGCATTTCAAAGGAAATATTATTCAAGTGTTCAGCCCCAAAGTTTAATGGAGAATGCAAGACTGTGTGCAGTCATACTGGAAGGAGGTGTGACAGAAGATCCAATATTAATGAAAACTTTATTTCAGTATTTAGCTGATGAAATATGCGAGTGGTTGAGAGAATCTGAAAGCCCAGATGTCGAGGATAGCCAACATTATTTGTGGTATGACCTTTCTGAGTACCAAGCTCTTTTTACTGTTAGACTGAGAAGTGCAGCATCATTAACAACACCGATCTGCTATAATTTATTGTTTTTTTAGAGTCTCATTTTCAGAAAATGTTCAGTCCAATGGAAACATGTCAGTTTTAATTCCATAATGTAGGCTGGTGATTTTTGACAGCATGCTAAACACATTCCTCTGTAGGAGGGATGAAGGTTCCTTCAGCAGCAACATGTTGGATATGTACTTCAAAGCAGTCAGCTTGCTGTACAATGCAAGACCCAGGTTTAGTGAGTCTGTGAGTTTCATTAATTCACCTTTAAACAAAAGAAACTTGAAAGAACTTGGCACCTCACAAGAGGAAATACAAATTTCACAGCCTGCTCTCCTCTGGCACATCTAGTTAACTTTTTCCATTCATGTGGTTGTCAGTTGCCAATCAGCCTCCAGTGACTGAATTGGAAAACAGAAAACATTCAAAATTGGCAAGGGATGGATAAGAAGTCTTTCATCTCTAATTTGTATGGAACAATGTAATGGAGTATTAAACCTATTGAATATTATGGCTGTTTGGCTTATGGATACACTTGCTTTTGTCTGTTGACAAACTTTTCTGTGTACTTCATTTGTTTCTGATGAAATAATTTTGTTTTCCCATAGTACTGTGAGTGCAAATAGGAATGGGAATGCAGTGAACTGTAACATGGCATGTAATAAATGTGTTATTTTAGTCCTATGTATTTTCTTTATAAACTGCATGTAAACACTTGAGTCCAAGAAATCTAAGTGATACTTAAAAAAAATGGGAAGAAACAGACAGTAAAATTACCCAGATTTAGATGCTGCAATCATTGTTTAAACTTACCTGGATAAAAGTTTGTTTACTGTTAGCTGGGATCACAGTATTTGGGAGTCATATTATTCTGACCATCATTGCGTAAGCACACACTTGAACCTATTCCTAATTAGTACTGTTATTAGACCAGAATTCAGAAAAGTGAGTGCTTATGTACTGTCATAAAGAGTGATGCTATCATGAATTGATGCCATTAACACATGCTTAATTTGCACTAATTTCAATAATGAGTGTTCAGTAGCTCAAATAATTGAACATTAAGGATGTGAGCCAGAGCCTTTTCAATAAGAGATTTTCTCACTGAAAGAGGGGGACATGAGAGGAGAAATTGCCATAAAGGCAGAGAGTGGAAAATTTCTGGGCAAACCATTTAATACTGCACCTATCTTTGGCATCTCTTGAAACGTATTTTTCAAAAAGGAGACTTTTCCTTGATATTTCTGTATTAGTGTTTACCACTTGTCTGTTTTAGTAGTGAGTACAGATCAGTGTGTTATTTTTTGGTAAGGTTCTGTCTATGATTGTACCTCACTGATCTTCAGTGCATGTCTTCTGTGTCTGAATGAATCTGTTTTATGTAGTGGCAGTGCAACCAAAGCATGAGCTCTGGGTAAAGTATTTTGTATTCACATGTTGATGTGCTTCAAAGACTTTAACCTTATCCAGTTTTCTGGCATTCAGACATATAGAATTGTGTAAGACTTTGAAGGAGAATCACCTCCAAGAGTGTTTTTATAACTTTTTGTTGTTTATTTGGTATGGTAGTAAAATATCTGTTTAAAATTGATATATGAACTGTGCTTTGTAATTTGTGAACACCTTCCAAATGAAAGCCGAACAGGAGGAGTCTGGATTTAAATATCTATCTGCCTAAAGTAAGATGTGTTTTATTTAATTGTATCAGTCATCATTTTTGTCTACTGTTTCCAAATAGCTGAGAACTAGTGCAAATATATTTTTTAAAATGTTAATTTTTTTTTTTAGAATTAATTGTAGTTTCTCTCAGTTATGCCTTAAATGTGATCCTTCATATTTGTGAAATAATATTGTATTTTTTAGTCATTATAATAGATACAGAAGATAGAAACTAATGTAGAATTCCTCAGCTGAAAAATACAAAACCAGGAATCAGAAAGAATTACTGTGCTTTCATTCCTGAAAATGTCCACATGCCCCAATGGATGTGCTGGAAGAGGTGACCAATTCACAGGGAGAGGTAGAATAGTCTCCACGCTGTAGAAAAGGCCTTTGCATTGGTCCATGCCATGGATTTGCTACCCAAGTGATACAAATCAAGGAAAGGAATAGATCTGTCCTTCCTTTTTCAGTGATCTGTTATTTCTGCTTCATTTCTACCAGGAACAGCAGTTCTAATGCTGTGTTGCCAGATGAACCAAAACTTGAAAAATTATCTTCAGTTTACTCTTTAGTTAGTTAATGTTTCAACCAGATAGGTGGGATCATCTGACTGAACATGCAAGACTATGACCAAGTTTTGCTCCAAGACAGCTGGTGGAAGTTTGCAGCTGGAGGCTGAAGGATGGCTTCTTGTGATGGGCATATTTCATTCAGTTGAGAATCTGCACTGAAAACTGGTGTGGAGGAAAGGAAATGATGGTATGAGGGAAAGATTGATGGTGGCAGTGATCCTAGAATGAAGTTGCAGGGATCTGAGTGACTTATATTTAGTTCATAGGTTTCTCACTGGTATTTGTGATATGCTCTTGGCTTCTTTGAAAAATAATAAAATATTTTTTAATGTTTTGAATAAAAAGGAAAATGTTGTATATTTCCTATACATTAACTACAGACTGAATGAGCAACAGAAAGTTATCTTGAGTGATCATTCTAGTGAAATGTCAGACAGAAAAATAGAGATCAGATTAAATCAGAAAAAGTTTATCTTTTTTTCCCCCTACATTTATTATTAATGGTAGAACCCTTTTTAAAATTACTGAGTATTAATTAGTGCAGTAGAGACTGGGAAAGGCCTACTGCCCAGGTATCTACACTGCTGTTAGTCCACTCTATTTGGGAATAGACACCTGACTCAGACTGCATTCCGTTATTAAGTCCCTCTTTCCATCAGGGAGTGAGAAGGTGAATTGTGATCATGCCAGACATGAACTAGGATAGCTGCAGTGGTCCAGGGAGGTTGGTTTCTAGTTGAAAGGGAGGGTGATTTCTGCTTTAGACTGTAACTTGAAATATGCTTCCCTTCAGAAGATGGATATGTGCTGTGACTTACGCAATGATTGAAAAGCATCCCTGCATTTAATGTTTATCTTTGTGCAAGAACAGTTTCATTGAGTTGACTGTCCTGCTATGAGGCACTGAGGTATTCCCTGTGTGGTATAGGAGAAGAGTTTTGGTGGCACACCTGGGCAAGATGTTTAGATCTTGTCACAGGGCTCAGTATTGTGGTTCCTGAGTTGTCTTTTGGATCTGTTATGATGCTAGTGAAAAGTCAGTAAATAATAAACTTTTGATTTTACTTACTAGTAAAGCTCACTGAGAAAGTCAGAGAATTAAAAAAGGCTTTAGAGGAAATCTCAGATGGCCCTTGGAGACAGGAGATTGGCTAAAAGTGAAGCAGACCAAAGGATATAGCCTGTTTTACCATAGATGGGTCTTGTTCATTAACAATACATTGATTCTAAAAAAAAGTGTAAAAGCCTCATGGCATTTTAAGGGAAAGAAAATCTGTAAAATTCTCATTCCGCTTCTCAGTGACAAATCTTGCTTTGCCTGCAGATTTTGCTTATGGTACATCAACATCACTTAAGCTGTGAGGAGAGCCATGGGGGATGTAAGACAGAAGACCTGTAAACTGTTCTACCTTGTTCTTTCTCAGTTCCTATTCTTAGTCAAGAAAAGAGGTTCAGAAGAGTAGGTGTATGGCATGTATAAATGAGGACAATTTTGCTACTGACAACAGGGTCTAAGTCCCACTAGCTGACAGGATCAAGGGGGACGGGACTCTGCTCACAGTAATAAGGCTTCTCTTTTGTATTTCTTTGTAGTAGCTACTTTTCCATACATCACTGTGTGCCTGCCTGAGACTCAAAATATTTTTTAGGTTGGAAGTAATTATTTTGTGTTTCTGGCTTCACACAATGTCTTTATCATCAGGATTTGAGCCTTGCTGAATTCAAAAGGAAAGATTTTCTCCCAAAGTTTCCTTGTCCAGACGTTGCAGGGAGGAGATGTCTTCCTGCCAAACATTGGAAAAGTGATTTTCAGTTGATCCTGCTGAGGAGGCAGACTGGCTCTCTAGGGCGGCATTAGGATTCCTTTGTCATTTAGACCTTAGAAGGTTGAAGGCTGTTAACAGCAATAACCAGTGCTGCCTCCACAGAGGATGTATTACTTTTGCCTTATTGATATGTAAAAACAAAATCCCAAACTATTACTGTCAGTGGAAAATGAGGATGAGTCATTATTTTACTACAGATATATATTTCCTTTTGAATTGTTTTTCTTCCTTAGGAAGATGGTGTATAGGAGTCTTTTGTCTTGTGAAATATTCAGAAAACAGATGATGGTCATTTTAAACAGGAAATTCAGGTTAGTCCATCTGCCCAATGATGGCATAGGAGCCAGTAGAAATGAAGGCACTTGCCCTATAGCTCAGATTTTCCAAAACAGATAAATGTAGATATTTGCATATTCATAGGCCCAATATTAATATACAATCTGTGTTCACGCTTTGGTCACTGAAAAAAATATTACTGCTTTGTGCACCCTCACGGTGTCTTTTGTATTTCCCACTGTTGTCCACTGTGACTGCTTAGACTTTTTGTTTGAACACAAAGGGTTGTGTTACAATAGCCTTAGTTACAGTTTAAACTGCTATAGAATATACTTCCTTACATGAAAATGAGGTATCAAAATCTGGCAATTTCATGGTGATTCCTATATTTTAAAAATCTAATAATTGTTCTTAATTACCATTCCAGTTAAGCAAATAATACTGCTACAATTTATATTCCCCTCCATGGACATCTTATAAACAATTGCAGTTTATGGTCTAAACCCTGAATTTACAGAAATATCTTTGAAAAATAACACCTTTGATTTATGATATGTCACGGTATTTATTATATTGAGGTTCCAGTATTCAAATGCACCCTTAACCCAAATCTCTGTCTTGGCATCTATAGTTCACATATTTCAGTTACTCAGACTTTGAGCCTTGCTAATACATCCTTGTTTTTCATTCAGGTTTAAAAAGAATGCTGATATTTTTAATGACCTGAATGAATATTTATACTACGCATTTAATTTGATAGTGTTTTGGCACCAATGGACAATGTTGCAATGTTATGCATCAGTGTTCCTTTTAAAGTTATTTATTAATGCCCTTGTGGATAACTTACTGCAAGAAATACGGAACATAAGGTAAATGTTGTAACACTCTGTGCCGCTTCTAAGGTTTATATATAAAATACATGATATTGATGCAAATTTATTCTTCCATTTCAGTTTTCCTTCCAGAAACCTCCTCAGTTGGGCTAATATTATTGTTATTATAAGTGTGCTGATATTTACAGTTCTACTCGGTTATTTGGTACTTTTCCAATTGCCTTGGAATGTACTCATCCATTATTATATTCAATTACCTGGAAACATCAAGGTATCCTCACAGGCTTTTAATGTGATTAAGCCATGACTTCTTCAGTCTCTCTTAAAATGCCATAATCTTTTGTGTGCAATACCAAAACTAAAGCATTTTCAGGTATTAAATTGAGTTTTACTTGCTTCTCAATTTTGACAAAGTCTGTCTGCTGGGTTATAGTGAAACACCGATGTCATCATTTTTATGTTTGGCAATATTATTAATGAGCATGGCTGAAACAGAATTCAGAGATGATAAACAGATGATGCTCTTGGCTAAATCCCGTGTAACTTTATGGGTGTTATAGAAATTATAATGGCAATGGCAACAACATATGTGTATATGTATATGTAGACTGGAAAGCAAGATATGAAAACTTACACATCAGTTTCTGATTGTCATTTTAACAAGCTTCCCCCTGCCAATAAAATTTATGTTCTAAATGTGGCCAAAAAGGTCCTAAAAACTCCATTTAGATTTGCACATTTAGAATATAGGAGTGGTTCAGAAGCTTAAAATAATTATGGCTGCATTTGATGTGTCTTGAGGATTAATTTTTAATTTTACTGCTTTTTACTGAAGAAGAAAGAGAGAAGAGATAGGCATTGATATCACTAAAGGTAAATATGAAAATACCCTGTTCGTGAAAAGTAGATTTTCATATATGTATATATGTATGTAGGAGAAAATTTCTTCAGTGCATTTGCAGAGTAGATGGATTCTGCTTTGGAGAAAACAATTCTGAAGTAAGAATATGAGAAAGAGTTGGATTATAAGGACTTCCAGAGAAAACGAAAATCTCAGAAACCTTTTGCCAGAAGACTGACAGTGGTTTGAAGGATAGGTTTTATAGTTCATGACTCTACTGTGAATGTTAATGTCTATTGAATTTTCATATATATGTTGCACTAGTCCTTGTGCATTGAATGGAAATGGGCTTGCACCCTCGTGCATGGTTCATACATATGTTTCTGAGATGTAATCTGTAATCTGCTAAATGTAAAACTCTGAAAGCCATAGTCTTAAAAAAAAATTAAAAACCCACCATTGAAAAACATGTGTTCTGTGCAAAATGAACAGATTAGATGTTTGTGCTCTGATGTCTCTTAAGCTGATAAGAATCAAAAGAGTTTCAACACTGAATTTTGTAAAGCAGTTGTAATGCATTGTTTTTACTGTATCTGCTGTGAAGTTGATTAGTTACACTGTGAAAAAATAAATAGTGCCTGGCTACTTACTTTCTTATGTTATTTATTTTCTATAAGCCATACATTCTTTTCTCTTTAAGACCATGACGATAATGGCCATTCTGGTGAAAATAGTTTTGTACACTGCTCTGATAGAGAGTTTGCTTTATTTATTTTTTATTTATTTTATTTATTTGCTTTAAATTATTTCCTTCCCCTCCTTCCCTTCCCCTCCTCTTTCCTTCCTTTGATAATAATGTAAAAAGAACATTAGTCATGCCATAGAAATAAAGCTCAGGAAATAAAATTCCACTTTTATCAGCCATTTTTTTTGGGACCAGTTTCATAGCTAATGAAATTTGTCCTGCTTGTAACTGCCAAGAGGAGTGGTCCTGCTCTCCCATACAACCCTTTCACTTCTGCCAGCATTGGCAGATACCACTCTCTTTCCTTTCGAGAGTCCCTCATGGCCATGATGTATGGCACCCTCTTCTTTGTCCTGTCATTTTAGGAAAAGTTGTAACGTTCTATTAAGATATGCCTCAGGTCATGGAGCAGGGCTCATGCTGAAAGGAAATATTCAGGGGAAAATCACTCCTCATTATATTCCTCGAATACATTCTGTTGTCTGGTCTTACCGTCCCCCCAGAGGATCTGCCTGTGTCATCTTCCTCATGTAGTCAGCCCCAGAAAATGTTTTCCTGTCATGGGTTAGCCTAGAGAAGACCCCAGAACCCCATGATTATATTCTTAAGAGGGTATAAGATGGCAGAAACAGATTCCAAAGCTTAAAATAGTGAAATACTTTATTTACTAACACTACTAAGAATAGAAAGAATAACAATAATAATAACAATATTAAGGCATAATATACAAATACCATTCTCTTCCCAATACATCCCAATCTTTCTCACTGATCATGCAAAGGGACATAAAACATGGGATTTATGATCTTTTTGATTAAGAGTTCTTATTGCCACTTTATGGGAAAAGAGTTCTTTCTGTTGTGCCATGGGATTCACTCCATGGAAGATAGCTCCCTATGGAGTGTCTTCAGCGTGGTCCCAAACCTTAACGAAAACACCACAGCCCACCCAGATTCTGCAGTGGTGAATTCTTCCTCTCTCCCACAAGAACTCGTGGTCCGTGGGTCACCAAGGGGGTCCAATGGGGTACTCTTTTAAGGACGAGTCATTCCAGCCTAAAAGTGAAGTCTCTCTCTCTCTCTCTCTCCCCTTCACAATCTCCAAAAAGCCTTATCAGCTGCTCATGACATAAAGTACTCTTATTCCCAGGCTGCGTGAATTTCACATCCCCCCAAATGTTCCTTAATGAATTATAGAGAAAAATAGTTTGGTTCTATTACAGTCTCTCCCACAGCTTACAGAAAGGGGGGGTCAGTCCTGGTGGTAAGATGGCTTCTCCTCTGCTACTTCCTCTTTCTTCTCGGTTAAGCTGCCAGTCACCATATTTAATCCGTTGACGTCACTTGCTTTCCTTTCTCTCTGACTTGGAAGAGAAGTTAATATTTGCAGAAAATGCCACGGCTGTCTCCAAGAGGGAAAGGAGGGGCAGTTCTCTCTCTCCTTCGGCAGTCTCGGCTCCGGCAGCTTGCTGGCTGGTTCGGCCCCTCCATGGGCCAGATGGAAATGGGCCAGCCCTCTCTCGGGGCAGAAGGAGCAGGAGCCGGCTCCCGACAGGCCGGGCCAGGGGCCCAGTCCCGGGGGACCCTCCTGCCATGGGTGTGGCAGGGGGACAAGAGAGCACGTATTTCCTGGGTGGTTTTTCTTAAACATGTCTCCACAGAGGCGTCTCTAAATATCAGTGGCTTAAACAACTGTCCATCACCTGTTTTCACCAATCAGATTTTCTCCACACTGGGTCAAACCACCACAATTCCAAACTGACTGTGAAAAGGTGATGAAAGAAGAATTCAGTCAATGTAAAAACACTGGGAAAGGGGTCAAAGATGTTTTAAGTCTCTGGTAGTTCTGGAAAATGCCACAGATTTCTGCAGCCTCCTACACATCCTTTTCTGATTAAATTTAGGGATCCCAGCACTACCTACGTTCCCTTTAGCATTGTATGTTCTTTTTTCCCTGGTAACTGCTTCCAATATTATGTCTTGACAGATGTTACTTAAATTATTAATAACTTTGTTTCAGATTGTCAATGGCCTGTCCATTGTACAAACAGTAAAAAGAACTCTGGTATTTCATAACACCAAACCTCTGAGTGCATAACGTTCTGAATGGCTTTTTAGATCAAAAGAAGCAAACCTCTAGCTTCCACAGTACTGAAGTAGTTGATGAATGAAAGAGTTAGGCAGAGCCTGTATGTACAGACTGCAAAGTAAAATCAGTCATCTATATTTTTAAGGTAAACATTTTTCATTATTATTGTCAATAGGTGAATTTCAGCTATACATGCCTGCAAGGAGCTAAATTGACTTCATTTCTCATGGACCAGCCAAAGTTTATTATTTTCTACCAAACTGAGACTGCTGAGACTTGGGATGACATAAGGCTTGCTGACTGAAATTACTAAATGTCAGTGCAGAACCAGAACAAGGGAGTCAATTTTAAGAGTTTCCAACTACTTCGTCTTATTAATATCTAATATTACCTTTTTCTTTGTAAGAATTAGTAAACAAATAATAAATAATAAAGTCATAATAAATAAATATTTCTTAGTAATATGCAATTTTATTATTTTCTAATAATATCTGCAGTAGAAATTGAAGAGGTCTTCTAAAATGTGTAAATGGAACTCAAAGTGTGTAAATGGAACCTGTGGATATTAAAAAATGGTAGTCAAAAAAAGCAATTGCTACTTTTCAAAGTAGTAGGTAAAGCTGTCTCTACACTCTCACTCACACCCTAAAGTCCTGCACAGTGGTTTATTGTGAGGCAGTAACCCAGTCTGCATGCCCTGAGACTGCCAACAGAGCTTCTCTTGGTAAGGGTGACATTTGTGGTGCTCTCACTTCTCTTTTAGGAAGGGGACTGTGAGCACTGAAGTCATTCCACACAGGCCAGTGAGCAGCCAGCATATGGTAACAGCTTTCAGACCCGAGCAGCTAATGTCAGGTACATACTGGCAACCAAATATTTTCATTGACAACATCAGCGGCCATTCCCTGATGGATTGTCTTAGGTCAGGTGCTGCTCTTCCATTTTCTGATGTATTCTGTCCTGTGAGAAACACTTCAGATTTCTTCATCCCTTCTTGTTTCAAGCATTGGCTACCATCTTCTCATAACGTTCCTCAGCAAATCTGATTCTCAGTTCTTTTCCTTGCATTATAAATCACTGGTGCTTCCTAAACTTCCACTGTACTGTCCATCCTTTTACCTGTTTCTGCACCTTTGTTTTCTCATTTTCTGTTTATTGCTGGGTTAATTCACACATTTGCAGCGAGAATTGTAGAAGGGGGGAGACGATCACTGTGAAAGTGATGCTGGCATAAAAAATGAATCATTTCCTCACACACCACCGGCAGTCAGACAATGCAGTATATCAGCCTCCTGCTGTGTGAAGAACACCTCAGAGACTTTTGTCTGGTGTAAGTCATCTGATAAGAAATGGAAAATAAGCAGTAGATCTTTCTTAACACTCTCTTAAGGGTGTCATAAGACAAAAAGAAGCAAACATCCTTGAGAATAATTTTTGTTTGGGTTGTTTGTTACATGGCCCTGCTGTTGCTGTCAGTGGGCTCTTAGCAGCAGAGCTTCCAAAGCTGGTTGGGTTCCTGAATGCTGGAGATTCCTTAAGACATATTTGGATGGATAACCTGGCAAAAGTTCAGATATTTTCCTAAGCTTCCTACCAGCAATAGCTAAAGAAAAGAGAGCACTGATACAAATGAGGTCAACACTGACCTCTTTTCCCTGCTCCTGGTCTCTTTTCCATAGAGACCACTACAAGAAGCCCTAGCTTGTTGCTGGAGGCTCTGCTCAGAGCATGAATCAAAGGTTAGATATGAGCCTTAACACTTGTAATTTAAAACTGTCCTTTTTCTACACTGACACTGAATCTGCAAGATTCAAATATTTTCTGTTTTATTTGAGATAAATAGTTATGTGTGTCTCAGTTTCTATTTATAAGATGTCAATAATGCTACGCATAACGCTGTTAAAATTAACATCGTATTAATGAATGCAAAGGACTCAGCTTTTCATGTAAAGGACTTGTCAGGAAACTAGAACAAATAATATTTTTGAACTTCAGTTCTGAGAAGGAAATATATGCATATCTTTAGCCAGAACTATACTGATTTAGCAGACAGGTGATAGATCTGTGCCTGGAACTTTCTTAAGGTAAATAAAACAGTCATTGATGAAGACAAATCCTCAGAACTCAGCAATCAGGGTTCCCCTCAGGAAGTAACGAGGAGCAGAGCTATCTGGCTAGTAAATTCTCAATCTGAAAACTCTCTGGAAAGACATGTGAAACTAAGAACTCTGATATCTTTCTGTTGTTATTAATAATAATACACAATAGCAATTTTATCCTGCTTCTCTGTTGCCTGATTTGCGTCTGTTGCTGATGACAAAGCATGCTATCTTAGTACTGGGTTTATTTGTAGTCTGTCCTACAGGCAGTATTGGGAGACTCTAAGACCTTCATAGTTGCAGTAAATTAAGTTGTAGTCACAAGTACAGCTCATCACTGCCTGAGGTCTGAACAAGTGGGAAAAAAAATCTGTCAGCCAATAAATAAAGTTAATAGCAAAGTTTAGTTGCTGCAGTGAGACTGCTGATCTAATTTTATTTAAATGTTGACAGGACCAGAGCCTGAGTGTAAGGCAGTATTGCTCCTCTGCAATCAATAGGGCTGATTTACAGCTGCAGCTGCATGACCAAAATTATTTTATAACTAAGAGCTGTATGTTCTGACGTGACTGAGAAGTATCACCAGTGTTTTGCATCCAAGAAGTTTTGGGTTTGGAATTACAGCCTCCTCAGCACATAGTAAAGTCATAGTGAGATCACATGGCTTAACAGCAGAGTCATCTCTACTGAGAACTGAGTTTGATTCCCTGAGTTTCTACAACAACGTCCAAAAGGGCTTTGAAATATTATTTGCTAAAATATTTTCACCATGTAGCATTTGTTAGGCTAGAGATTTGTTGCTGCCTTCTGATAACCCAGAGTGCTTTAAAATTCTAACATAATTATTTAACTAAATGGGAAAATCTTGTTACAGACAACCTTCACATTTCCCAGCAGCAACAATGAAGATAAATGTGAGTGTGTTATCGTCACAGCATTCCAAAAAACACATTAAGGGAAGTGATACATCAAAGCTGACGTGTCCTACAGACTGCCGGGGATTAGTGGTCAATAACTGGGCAGCAGGGCCAGAAGCGTGCAGGCAGCCATGACTGGTGCCCTCGCTGCCAGAAGCAGTGCCCTGTAACAAAGGCAGCAGTCAGGAACTTGCAAAAACTTGGAACTTTTGAAGATATTGGAAATTGTGTTTCTGAACCATTGTCATGTACGGCCATGGGTCCCACCTCAAGCCCATGTACTGTCGTGTCACTCAGAGGAGCATCCCTGTGAGGGGAAGGTGACCCTAGGCACCCACAGCAGCTTCCCCTGCCCAACTCTCCTGAACAAGTGACTGTTCTCTCTGAGTGGTCCTTCAGCCCTTTGGGTGAAGCAATCAGATCTTCTGGGAACCCTGAGAGGCCACTCTGAGTGTGTGTGTGTGTGTATGTGTGTGTGTGCATATTTTGGGTCATTGCTCTTGTCCATGTTGCAATAATATCCCTGACGGGTACACCAAACCTCTGACCTGTTCAATTACATTGCAATGTGTCCATTGTTGACCCCCTCCTTCTTTGTTCATTTTGGGCATTGACTTTAATTGCAAATTTAACTTTGTTCTCTGTGCAAGGTTGTTTTTATGTACTTTTATGACAACTCTGCAGCCTTTCTGTCCTGAAGCATTGGAGTTTGCTCCTCTCCAGGAACAAACCTCTTAATATCTCTTTAGCACAGAGCCAGTACTGTCCTATTGCTGCCCTAAGAAGCAGGGGAGGAGCTACCTTGCCAGACTTTATTCTTGGAACCTGCTGAATAACGCTGGTGGTATTTCCACATAGTGCAATGTCCCAATACGTAAAGAGGGCTTAATAAAAAGAGGAAGAACGATTTCTTGCATGGGCAGATAGCAACAGGATAAGGGGCAATGGTTTTAAACTGAAAGAGGGCAGATTTAGATTAGATGTTAGCATGAAATTCTTTACTCAGAGGGTGATCAGGTACTGGAACAGGCTGCCCAGAGAGGTTGTGGATGCCCCTTCCCTGGAAGTGTTCAAAACCAGGCTGGATGGGGCCCTGAGCAGCCTGGTCTAGTGAAAGGAGTCCCTGCCCATGACAGGGGGATTGCAACTGGATGATCTTTAAAGTCCATTCTAACCCTAACCGTCCTGTGATTCTAGGATTTAATCGCAGTGGAGGGAACACACAACAGAAATATCCTTAGCTACTTCCTTTAGACTAGAAGATAGGTTTGCTAATGTTGAGCGCATATTAGCCCATGAACTCTGCACTAGAGACATGTTTATTCTGTTGCAAGCACTGTCTAGGGAATATTTTATACCACTGTGTTAATCTAGCAGCGATTCTTTATTCAATGATACAGTTCTCTTTTTCTAAACAACTATCAATGTTAACAACTACTTAGTTAAACAACTAGAAGCCATAAAATAATTAATGACTTTAAAAGAGATGCAAGTGATTGACAGTCCACTATTGTACAATAGCCTACATGGCTAAAATGCAGCACTTAAGGGATTAGGGGCACCTGCTACTATTCAATTTCTGATACTTAGTTAAAATTTAGTAAAAGTTTGCAAGGTTTTAGCATTATTTTTTGTAGGTTTTTTTCTTCCATTGGTTTGTATTTTGACTTTGTAAATATTTTTCTTACCTCGAGTCCATTATTCCAGCAGGGTCTAGCATCTGATGACATCACTGCTTCCTATCTCTCACTTGCATTACAGATTTTCATGATTTTCTTATTTCTTGTCTCCTCTGCCCCTCCCTACCACCACTTTTCCTTTTGGGAAACTCAGGTGCAGCAGCCAAACTAATACTCAAAAAACTCTATCAACCTGTACACTGATGCTTGCATTGCATTTTTAGCTATAAGCTGGGTAGATAAACAGCTCAACATTTCAGGCACACAAATAAAGTTCGAAGATAGCTAAGCAAGCAGGACTGGACTAAGAAATTGTGGCCTACCACTAAAATAAAATTTAAATCTTGGCATTCTTGTTTTGTAACAAACAGAAAAGACACCTGCAGAGTTTCCTATGATACTTGCTTCTCAAAGCATGAAAAGGAGGGACAAAACAGATGAGTTCAAGGTAAATTTTGGAGTGGGTAGGGGAATAGATGTGAGTTCCTCAGGACCCATTGGCATTATTAAGAATGTTATGCCATGCTCTGCTGAGATGTGCTTTCCTGAGTGTTAGGGGCCTTTGTACAGCTATGCTAATACTACTTCTTTCCCAGAGCTGGGTGTAGTTGCATCCTGACTCAGTTTTATGATCAGACAGGGAATGGAGACTGGGACAGGACCCAGATAAACTCCTCTGCTTATCTGGTGATTTCTGTGGGCAGGATGCCCAGGTGAACCATCAACTTCGGAGCTCCCCAGAGGTCCAGCCAAAGGCTGGTGGTGTGCTGCAGGCACATTTGCCCAGTGTGGCATACACAGCCTCGGTGGTAACTGATCGGCTTAGCGTGAGTCTTTCCAGCATCTCTGCTTAATGCAGCAGGGAAACAGCAAGTTTTAAAACCCAACAGGCAGACCTCCCGTTATTGCTCCAGTCTCCTGTCTTCTGTGAGAAAGGCAGTGGTGCCATCTGCTTAGATACTAATGGCTCACAGGGAGGAAAGAGACTATTTTCTTTCTTCCCGCACACCAGCCTCACAGTCCATACTGGCTTTTTTTCAGGGCTAGTTGGTGCTGTACTTCAGAATGAAACCAGAAATGAGTATCAGAGAATATCCAAATTCTTCTTCCTTGGTGAAAAAAAATTTGTAGAGTTAATTTGACAGAATATCTCCTGGCCAGTGCTATCAGAGAACGCAAAATCATGTATTTTGTCTTTCTCCAAGTTGTGTTTTTACTCATGAGTTTGCCTCAGGTTTACCAGCACTGCTGTTTCTTCTCTGTCTTAGTGTTTTATCTTGCCTGTCACCATTTCACTTTCAGACTGCTGCACCAATCAGGCAGGTTCGCAACTGTACATTTTAAATGGATTACAGCAGAAGAGTAAATGAAAATCTCCATATTCAAGGCCTTTACAACCCCTTGAGGCTCTGGACTGCATAGAGAAGGGAGAAAGCTTGCACCAAGATGAGATTAACCTTTCTTTGCTTTGTATTTCTAAACTTTTTGTGTTCTCAATTAAAAATATTCCCTTTGAAGGCTTTCCCTCATGAAAGGGATTATTGCTTGCCTGAGAAATAATAATTAGCTGATAATTTAGGCTGAAAATAAACCACTTGTTCATGATTCATAATCCAGCAGGGAAATTATAGTTGCCTGTGAGGTAATCCAAAACTGCATTTTAATGGCCATTGTGCCCTTGGGGAAAAGCTGTATGAAGGTGATGTTTTACCTGGAGACACCTTTGTTGGGAGATGGAAGCTGAGGGTTCCTCCTTGCTCCTTTTTTCTACCCAAATAAAGCTTGCCAAGAATAATCTCTTCACAGTTTCCTTCAACAGGGGCATTTTCCTAGAAAGAGGAAGCAATAGAAAGAAGAAAGATTCAGATCCAAGGTACTGAAGGATTTAAGCAAAACTTTAAATGTCGGTGGAAGACTCTATACCTTTCAGTGCATCTCCAGATGATGTACCACCCAGAGTGATGGTGAATGAAGTTAAATCCAGTTGGCAGTGGGTCACCAGTGGTGTTTCCCAGGACTCTACAGATCGGTCCGGACAGGCTGGATTGTCGGGCCAAGGCCAATGGTATGAGGTTCAAGAAGGCCAAGTGCTGGGTCCTACACTTGGTTTACAACAACTCCTGCAGTGCTACAGGCTGGGGCAGAGTGGCTGGAAAGCTGCCCGGCAGAAAAGGACCTGGGGGTGCTGGTCAATAGCAGCTGAACATGAGCCAGTGTGTGTGCCCAGGTGGCCAAGAAGGCCAGTGGCATCCTGGCTTGTATCAGCAATAGTGTGGCCAGCCGGACCAGGGCAGTGATTTGGTATTCGGCACTGATGAGGTCACAACTCAAATTCTGTGTCCAATTCTGGGTCCCTCAGTACAAAAAAGACATTGAGTTGCTGGAGCGTGTCCAGAGAACGGCAATGGAGCTGGTGAAGGAGTTGAAGCAGAAGTCCTGTGAGGAGTGTTTAGCCTGGAGAAAAGGAGGCTCAGGGGGAACCTTATCGCTCTTTATAACTGCCTAAAAGAAGATTGTAGCCAGGTGAGGGGCAGTCAGCTCTCCCATATAACAAGAGGAAATGGTCTGAAGTTGCACCAGGGGAGGTTTAGATTGAATATTAGGAAAAATTTCTTCATAGAGAGGTTTGTCAAGCATTGGAACAGGCTGCCCAGGGAAGAGGTTGAGTCACCATTCCAGAAAGTATTTAAAAGATGTGTAAATGTGACACTTGAGGACATGGTTTAATGGTGAATGTAGTCGGTTGACTGTGGCTGGATGAAATGCCTTGTGCCTCTCTGGAGAACTAAGCTCATCTGGGTTTTCTTTGGAACCGCGCTTCTAGACACTGATTTAGACTAAGCCTGGTGCAGGAACATCTGTAGAACTAATTAGAAAGTACAATCCATTCTGTATGACCTGAATGAAATCATCAGCTGGGTTAAACATATGACTTGAACAGAAGATAAGAAATAATGGAGTCAGGAAGAACTGTTTTGGACCTTACAGAGTTTACTTTGAACTTAAATTGAATTGCAGTCTCTTTGTAGGTGCTAGGTGAATGTTTTTAATTTTTCTGTTCACAGACAAATGAAAGTATGGAAATAGAATATAATTATTAAGAAATCTTCCTTTGCAATTGAAACTGTGGTGTTTGGATAATCTTGTGTACAGTCCTGCTGGACATTACCAATCTGGTTTATGTTGAGCCTTGATCATAATATAGATTGTTTAAACCTTTGGGGGTGTAAAGAAGTTAATTTAACAGAGACATGAAGGGAAAGAATCTCAGCTGCTGTTGAGGCTTCTCTTTGGCAAGATAGTACATGAAATTCTACTGAAAATGCCATCTTAAAAATTAATTTTTTAATTCCAATAGTAGATGATCTGTTTGTCAGGTAGATTACGGCTGCTTGGGACTGCCTCTACTTAGTAGACAGGATGGCTGAGTCATAATTTTACTGAATTACCCTCTGGCCAGCAAAAGATGTTTCTAAGCCGGAGTGCCATCCAGAGGGAATTTGGTATGTGTACTAGCTTTTCTTTGGGCTATGCTAGAATAACAATCTTACACTTTCTGAGATGGAAAGAAGAACATGCTGTACATCTAGAAAGTGGAACTTAAGAGAATTGCTACAATCTTATTATGGAGACATCTGACTTTAGCAGATTGTTCCCATATCTCTGTTAGGAGTTTTTATGAGACTGAAGCGAGAAACAAAACAAAACACAGAAGTTTAGGCACTGTGACATTTACACGAGTGAATCAAGCTGTGAGGATATAGTTTTGGTAAATGCCAGCTCTTGTCATTGCATCATGGCCAGCCTTTGTTATCTGTAGAACAGCATTCCTGACATGATTTTTTTGTTACTTGTATAGCAGAAATGCTAGTAAGCTTTTGTTGTGCTGAAGGATCTGGTTATTCTTAGGTAAAATGACCCCCTCTGTTTCTAGTGCTTCTGGAAAAAATGATTGTGTCCATGGTAGGTTAGCCTTGGCCAGCAGCTAAACTTCCACCCAGAGGCTTGTTCACTCTCTCCTCCTCAGCCAGTGGAGGAGAGAGAAAATAGGCAGGAAAGGGGTGAGAAACCTCATGGGCCAAGATCCCTTGCCAGTTACCATCACAAGCAAAACCAACTAGACCTGGGGAAAATTAACTTATTGCAAATTAAAATAGATATTGAATTACTGATTTGGGTAGGAGGAAACAAAGCAACAAACATTAAACTAATAGTTCTCCCTTTCCCAGGCTTCACCTAACTCCATTGCTCCAGAGTCCTTTACTCCCGCACTAGGTGGTGCAGGAGTGTGGGGAGTGGGTGGTTACATCAGGACACCGTGGCTCCTCTCTGCTGCTCCTTCCTCCTCACATTTTTCCTCTGCTCTGGCTTTGTCTCATCAAGAGCTGCAGTTCTTCAGGAGTATTTACTTCACCGTGGAGCACCTTCTCCTTCTCTTCTGGTCTTGGTGTTTCCACTGCTGTGTCTCACTCTTTTCTACCCTCCTCCACTGCCTGTGCGGTGTTTTCTGCCCTTTTAAAAATCTCTTTTCAAAGAAATGACACCAGCTTGTCTTGTGGGCCCAGCTGTGTCCTGTGGTGGGTCTATTGAACCCTGCTCTCTTCCCAGTGGGCAATCTTTCAAAAATTCCTAGCTATGCCTGAAAATTACTTTGAGAAGTAAACTTTGTGAAAGTATTTTGAAACATTTTATTTTGTACTTTGAAACAGTCATGACTGTTCTGAGAAGACCATACTCCCACTTGAAGTCCTCTGGGACCCAAAGGTGGTTGTAGAAACCACACATTCCTCATCATAGGAGGTTAAAATTCAGACATTTATCTTAAAGAATGACAGTTCCAGTCTGAAAATATAGTTTTTAATTACAATATAGCTCCATTTCACTGAGTCTCAGTGATTTAAACCATTTATTTAAATCACTTATGAATTACAAATTCTGTGTGTAAAACTAAGAGTTTAGAGGTAAATTCAGACAGTCAGTAAGCTGCTGACCAATTTATATATGCTTTTCATACTATTAGATCGTTCTAACTGCTTGAGTAATGTTAAAAACAGCTGTTAATGTAAAGCTACTGCTAGCAAAACATTGCAATGAAGTCCAGTAACTAACTAAATTTTCCTTTGGCAACAAGAATACAATTTATATCACCTGAATAGTTTTTCAGACCACACTGTTTTGATTTCTCCCTGCTGATGCATGGTACTCATACTGTTTTGTCCAAGAACAACATCTTTCATCAGACTGAATGTTTACTGTTTCGAAGTCCTAGCCCCCTTGATAATGTTTGCTAGTGTTATTAAAACATAAATGCAAAATTGCTGCTGTTCAGAGTACACCAGCAGGGAAAGGCCAGACTGTTGATCAGCCTGATGCAGAGACATGCTGACAGCAGAATATTTATTTACCCTTTCTAATTCCTAGTCTGCCCCAAAAAGCGTCATTTGTTTTTAGCAGTGATTCAAGCTGACATTTGCATCGCATTGCATTACATTAAGCAGCGTTATGATCTGGAGGAATACTAAGCTATGTATGTAGAGTAGACAATTCAAAACAGCAGCTCCAAATGAAAGACATGGCTAAAAAAAGGCCCTTGAGGTTTAGCACAGCTGCTGCAGGAGGGTTGAATGGAATTTGGTCTATAAAGACTAGAAGACACCATTTCAGAAAGATAAGTGGTCTCATCAACTCAACTAGAGCCCAGAGCTACTTCCTGAGGTGCTCAAGTTGATTAAATCTGCCTCAGAGGTTTTTGCATGCATGCAAAATGGTTATTTCCAGAACTCCCTGCTAGAGCAGTTATTAAAAATGGTCTCAAATGAACCAGCACCTTTTTTTTTTTTTGTAGTTCACTATACCTTCTCTAAGTCATAAGTCAGATCAAACCCAAAAATACTACCCACTGAACTTCCAGCTGACCTCTAACCAGACCTCCATATTTTGCTTTGCATTAGTCTCAACAATCTAGTAGAAGGTGAAAATCTTTTTTTTTCCTTCAATGCCTTGTTCCTTTCTTTCTAGGGAAGTTTTCCATCTTCCAGCTGGCTTTATACTAAGCAGGTCTCATTTTTATTACTTGCCCCTGTGTTAACCCTTGGAAAGACATTTGAGAAGCTCTGGCATGAGCTGTGGGGACTTCAGTGTAGTGCTGTGTAGCTGCTAATGTTACTCAGTTGTAGAAATATGCTTAGATGCTCAGAAATATGTGTAAGTTTGGTGAGTTGTCATAGGAAAAAAGGATCCAACTTAGCTCAACAGATAAATGTTAATATTCAGCAGCAGTTTAAGGATGGGCTAAATCTGCTCATTTAGAGCTTTGTATTTAGGATTATGTCAGATAAGAAAGAACTACACATACGCATATCAAAACTCATGTGACAAACTGAGGAACAAGTAATCAGCTTTCTAGCTCTTGTAGACCTCAGGTTGACGACAATGCTACAGAGATGGGTGAGTTGAAGGCAGTTTTGCTTTCTAGCTGCTACTCTCACAGTCTCTGATCATGACCAGTAGAACTTCACCAACCTTATTCTGAAGATGACCAAAATAAGTCAGAGAGGTATTTCTACAGCTGAACTTAACAACAGAAGATTTGAATGTGAAATATAGATTCCTTCTTTCCTCTTCCTCTCTTGTGTCTCCTTTTCCTTCCCCAGACACATTTATTTTCTGTCTCCATCTCCATTTGCATTCTGCTGACTCTTTGCCTGGAAGACTGAGTTTCTTTAACAAAAATGCTTTACTCTTCTGATTAGAAAGGTGGCAAAAAGAACAATCTCTCACTGGCACAAGTGTGCCAGGTCTTGGCAAGGCTTATAGGATCAGGGACCAGACATTGCAAAGGATTAAGATTCCTAAAGCAGGATTCATGGAGACATTTAGTGATGAAATCCAAAATTGTGACCTCAAATTGTATCTCCTTAATCTTGAAGCTGTCTGAAATCACTAAGACATAATTTCTGTCAGTACAAAATCTATTCTTAGACTGATGATATATGTGTGCAGCTCCACAAATTTTGTTCCCAGATATATGTCCAAAAACCAGCATGTTAGAGGGCCACAGTATTTCAGTGCAGCAGAGAGGTACTTTTTCTAGTTTTCACCTCTCGTTCTGTTGCTCTCACGTGTTTATGAAATGCCATCTGATAATACTGGCTACTCCTATTTAGGAAAGGAGTGTCAGGGGAGACTTGATGATACTGGAGAGTCTAAAACTATATTTCTTTTTCAGGAGATTTAATTTATGTTGATTTGCGAGTCCTAGAGATTAAAGATAACAGGATTAAAGGAAGCAGTCTGAAAAACAGTGATGAAAGTGGTCTCTTCAGCCCATTTTAAGTGCCTCGGCCCAGGTCAGCATACCGGGCTTGAAACCCAGTTCTTAAATTTTTTGCTTTTCAGTCATCTCTGCCACTCCCATTGTGCCCACTCGCTTGTGAACTTGGGACTGTAAAGCCAAACTTGAAACTGCAGCTGCAATAATTGATCTCTCATTTTGGAATATAGTTACCTGAAACCTGTTGGCATGGTGAAGTTCAGTCAGACCATTTAGAAGAGAGTGTTTCTGACTGAGGTAAGAAAAGCTGTATTTAGCTCCCCTCAGCTGTGACACAAGTTTAGAAGAGCAAAATTACTCCCTCTCTCTCCGATTATGCAGAAACATCTTTGCTGCAACTGAGCTGCAAAGACCAATTGTTTCTGCAGAGATTCATTTCTAAATGTCTATGTACCAGCATACAGATAAAGACAACTGATAGAAAAAAAGAGAAGCTATTTAAGTGCATATTCGTGTGCTTGCTTTTTTCCCGTGATTAAAAATAATAATCAGAAGATAACTGCTAGCACGACAATGGTATTGGTATTTAATAATCCCAGTGGTCTTAGAGCAGTAAATTTCCTTTCATGTCAATTAGGTACCATGGGAAAAATGGAAAAGAAGAATGTTGAACAATGTGATACAAGTAAAAAAAAAAAAAAACCTTTTTAGACATTGTTATCACAAACTTAACCCTGACTGAAAGAGGAAAAAATATGTTTATTTGGAAAATGACAGTAGATAATAATTAATTCTCGTTAAAGAAGAGACTGCAGTTAAAACTTGGACCTTGATTTCAAATTTTGTGGCAAATTATTGTGAACACTTCATAGTAGGAACAGTCAACGGTAGAGTGCTAAGGAAAACTTGTAAAACACCCTATTAACTAGAAAATTTGGAAAAGCACTAAAGTTTTAAACTTGTATTAAATATTAAAGGAGAATTATTATTGTGTGTTCTGGGCGGTGGGGGGCTGTGGTTTTGGATGGGTTTTGTTTTGGTTTGGTTTTGGTTTGGTTTTGGTTTGGTTTTACTAGGCCAATGTTTCCTGCAAAGAAAGTCAAGCTTTGTGCAAATTTTGTCATATGTGAAAACATTTTTTCACCAACAGAGTCAGTATTTCAGACCTCTGGTGAAATGATCACCACTTTGACCATTGATGGTGTTAAATTTGGTAGGCTGTAAATATCATCTCTTCACTGAAATTGATGATGGAGAACCAGACTGTTCAAAGCTGATTGGGAATTTGGCCAGCTGACTCTGTCCTGTAGTGGATAATGTGATTTGTCATTCTTTCCTGTGACTATCAGCACTTCTATTTGGAATGTCTTCATCGGAGAGGTATGGAACTTTTTACACTATAGCTTTGAGTTCTTTTTAGTAAGTGCTTTTATATTGGTACCTATTTAGAACTTCTCCTCTGTAGTTTGTATATATGTAATGAAGTGACAAGGGAGGGAAGGGAAAGAAAGAATAAGAAGTCCTGTAAAATTGTGTATGCTTCATTGGTAGCTGTGGAATAAAGAAACAAAACTCTTAAGAAGAATTTGTGATTTTTACTATCTACTATTTGGTATAAATGTGTGTGTTCTATCAAGAATGGAGCCTTTTCTTTTTAGAAAGGCAAATCTTTTGTATGCAAATGTTTCTAAGTTCACTACTTTAGTTTCTTTGCTCCATGACATATGCAAACAGCAAGTGGTAGACTTGGTAATGAGCTGTAATAATTCATCATGGTTGAAAGTACATGTTTTAATAGCTAGGCACTAAGAAATCTAGTTTAAAAAAAAAAAAATCTCTCAGTGCTTCTCAGAATGAGCAAAATGCATTTGGTATGTTGCAAGTATTATGGTATGGTACTTACACTTTGAAATTGAATCAGCTCTTATTTCCTGCAGAATTTTACTTGAAACTCAGATGCTTAGCAAGATGGTCCAGAGAAACAGAATAGCACAGATTTGTGCCTGTCATTCTATTCTTGTTTCACGAGTAGTGGTTACTGGGCAGCTGAGTGAGCAGTAGAATAAAACCACATTCTTCAGAAATAGCTCTAGGTAGGATGCCTTTAAAGCTCTAACCATATTACTGAAAGAACAGTGAAACCGAAAACACTCCTTAGATGTTACTAACAGCATTTTGTAAAGTGGACTTTTGGGTGGAAGAAGCACCTCAGCTGAACTGGTGAACTGTTGTGATAGGTGTAAATAATCAAGCATCAGGAACGGGGACAGAGAGAGATAGAGGTTACCCTGGTGAGTTTTCAGGACAGGCTTATCACCACAGTAGGCATCAGCAGGCATCAACTGGTATTCAACAGGGATCATAGAATCACGGAATGGTGTCATGGTTTAGGAATGGTATTCTCCAGTTTAGTACGCTCTCTAAAACCATGCGCTGTTTACCCCCACCAGCTACTCCAGTTGGAGGCACAGAAGGCAAAAGTCATGGCTTGAGATAAGAACAGTTATGTTAACAGAAAATCTTAGAATCTTTCCAAAATTATTATGAACACTGCAAACTGCATTTTTACAGAGCAGGCATGTCTTGATAATGATGGGGAAAGTCCAAAAACTAATATAACCAATGAAAGGCAATTTTTTGCATATTCAGATCACACAGTTTAACTTGCTTCCTGCACAACAGTTCTTTTCCTTTTGATTACTTACTTCTGCATTGATAGCTTTTATTAACTTAATGTTAATCTTCAGTGTCATTTCAGTGTACTACTGACCGTGAAATTACTGATGTATTGCTTGAAGAAAGTGCTGTGGTTTGGGGTGGAGAGGCAAAAGGTATATTGTTTAGATGCTGCATACGAAGATCATGACCAGGTTCTGTACTTCCAGCGCATAGCCTCTCAGATGTGAAGCTGCTGTTGGTTTTCCCTGCTCCTTTTCAGAGTTTACATACAGCTATTAGCTGAGATGGGCAGACTGTGCAGCCTGGATGGCACATCTTATCCTGAATCGTGTGTAAGTCCACACTTGCTAGCAAAATGGCCTTGAGCACATAAAAAGTCAACTCATGAATGAATGACAGCTGGCTAAAGCTGAACCCAGATGAGTTTGGATTTGTTGTGAATTCATGCCCTAGTTTTGTTTTCTACTTGGATTCTTCATCGATACTAAGCTTTCCCTCAGCAGATACTAGAGTAATGCTTAGTTCTCCCTGTTCTTATCAGGAAAGCAATCCTCAACTGTTTATACTGCTGTTAGACTGCTGCTGGTAGGACTGCAACAATAAGCTGTGTCTGAAGTCCTGTGTGCTTACAAAATTCTAGTGCAGAACACTGAAATCAATATTCTCAGAAACAAAAGACCTAGATTATTTTTTCACAATAGTTCTCGTATTTCTCATCTATTGATAAAACACTTTCTCAGGCACAAAGGCCAATATCAAATCTAGTCTACTTATAAGAGGATGGCGTCTTCTCTGAAATGATGGAATAGAAAGGAAATGGCAAAGGAAATCTCCTTGAGAATGCGAGAGAATAGACAATTGTAGAGGCCATACATAATTTTGGATCCAGGCAGAGTTTTGTGATTGAAACAAAGTTGCAATTAGGCAAATTTCATTTAGTTTGTAGGTCTGTTAAGATTAATTAAAAATCACCATTTTGCTGTGAATAATCTTTACAAATACATTATTTTCTGAAAAGTCACTGAAAAGAAACATGAAATTTCATAAAATCAGAAGAAATAATAATTTGAAGTTTGGAAAATTGAGCAAGCCATGAAAAACAAATGATAGAAACTACTTTGTCATAAGCTAGAACTAAAGACAGTAAGAAATTCTTGAATGCAGTTAAAGATTAATGAAAATAATGCTTTTTGGCAAGTCTTCTGAAAGGCATAAAAACATACAAAATATCTGATATCTCATTATTCAGCAGAGTTGCTATTAAGGAGTCTGTACACCAAAAAAAGGCACCGCATTTTTTTTATTTCTGCTGTTCTTTTCTCTCCCTTGGGTATTTTTTTCTTTTTCATCTTCAGGAAAATAGGAAAATATACTCTCATCGTTCCTTAAACAACTAACTTCACAGAATGACAGAATCACAGAATGACAGAATCACAGAATCTGATGGAGTTGGAAGGGACCTCTGGAGATCATCTGATCCAATTCCCTGTCAAGGCAGGGTCACCTGGAGCAGGTTACACAGGAATGTGTCCAGGCGGGTTTGGAATGTCTCCAGACAGGTAGACTCCATGACGTCCCTGATCAGCCTGTTCCAGTGCTCTGCCACCCTCGAGGTAAAGAAGTTCTTCTTTATATTGAGGTGGAACTTCTTGTGTTTTAGTTTATGGTTATTACTCCTTGTCCTTATGCTGGGCACTGCTAAAAACAGTCTGGCACCATCCTCTTTGCACCTGTCATATAGGTAATAGAAATTGTAAATGTATTTATTAATAGTGATAATTTGCTAGCAACCAAGTATATTAAAGTGTCTATAATTGATAGACATGCCCAAACTTGCTTGTTGTTGGACCCTGTACACACCTGTTGATTATTTGGGTGTCATTTTCATTAAAATTTTCATAGTATCTATAATATGTAGCATTTTTTTATCTAGAATTCCACATTTGTCACTATAATTGCCCTATGGCCTTTGTTAAAGCAACCATTGTGTCATAGTGAGAGGATTTCAGTTGTAATTCTGCTGAGTTTTATAGATAGTAACTGCTGCATTTGTTATATGAAGTTCATATCCCAAGATTCACAAGCGCTCAGCAATTAAACCCCTTTGTATTTAAGAGTACAGGAATATATGGTACATTCACACACATCTGTAGTCACATAGTTATAAATAATTACATAGAGAAAGCTTCATAAACACTTGTGTACATATGTATGTATATATAATTATGAAGCAAAGAGAAATCTGTGTCTTTAATAATTTATAAAAAAAATTACTGTATTAAACCCAAATTCTATGATTCTATGTAGTTCTTCATATGAAGGAAAACTTCATACAGAGGTTCTCATTTCTACGGAGTGAGAAACTTATTTGACTTTCTGTTAGATGACGTTATAAACATTTAGTCAGTCAATAATTGTAATTTCATTATATCAAGTCGGATCTGCATGTATTGTGATTATTGTGGAAGAAGGTTAACTATCAAACACCAATTACACCTACACCACTGTATATGTATTTCTGTTTGCCCAACTGCAAATGAACAGTTGCAATCAGGGTATTTTGTGTCATCTTAAATTAGTCTGTCCTCATTATCTAAAAAGTTGAGGCTATAGCTTTATGACATAAACTGTCCTTTACTTTGCCTTGGCAGCTCCAGTACATTAAAACACTGTTATCATCATGATCTATTCCAGTCACTAAGCCTTGGTTCGAGTGAAACACAGTATTCATCTATTACCTTCAGCAGTACAGCAATGCTTATTTATGACTAATCAGGCTGCTCTACAGAAGGTATTTTCATGCCAATTACATGCTGTCCATTGCATGAAATGCCTAATTAAAGTTTCCTCTATAAATATTAGCCTGATTGAAGTCAACTTGCTAGCAGACACAGTCAGGGTCATGCCAAGATGTCTGTAAGTCCCAGGAGGTGCCTGAAACATACTTGTCTCTGATTCAGTTTGCATTAAGCCACTCTGCATGCCACACATTCAAAGAGAAAAGGTAGCTCTAAAATAATTTGTATTTTGAAAATAAAATTTTAAAGTACTTGTACATAGGACAGCATAATCTCTTGCTTTCTTGGAGTTTGCTGCTAGTTCTCTTAGGTTTCCCCGTAGTTTAGGAATTTCATGTTTTATTGTTAATATTGTACCTTGGCTCATAGAAAAGCTATTGGCAATTTGCATTCAATTACGTTACAATTATTATCAATATAATCAAAAATATGGTTGGTCTTGTACCTATGAAGAGGTCAGGAGTGGCCCTGTGCAAGTGAAACTGATCCTGTGTTTTTACGCAATCTAGAAGTGGACAGCATTTGTGAGGGTGGGCTAGTCCAAATTCATATCATTGAGGTGGCAGTAAGTGATAAATTGAGACAATTTTTTTATTTTTCTGTATTTTATAAAGAATCGAGCCATTTTTAAAAATTTCTCATTGTTTTAGGCTTAAATATTACACCTTTAAATATAGCTTACATAGCTAAGGGTGTAGTTCATCCTGATAGGGCCAGAAGAACCTCAAGCGAAATAATTTGCCTTTGTTAAGTGAGCATATCCCATTGATTACACACCAACAGTTACGTAATACAAGCAGGGACAATTAAACTAGGTAGATTTAAACTATTTTATTATATTGAACTATATTATGTGGTTTGTGGAAAGAACATGACACATTTAGTGTAGAAATAATAATTTTCCAACACACAAGTCATTTAAATGGAGATAGATCTAATAATAGTCAGCAAAAGTGGCTTTCCTAAAGCTCATACTCCATTTCAGTTTCACTGCCTGGAGCTTATGAGGGATGGCATTTCAACACCCTTTTTCATGGCCTTTTCAGGAATAAAGTGGCGTCTCATTAAGATAAGTAGAATATGCTGCAATTAGTGGATTATGGTAATTTCTGGGAGGCTGCAGGTATAAAGATGTTCTAACTTTTCCTATGCTTCTTATTGAGAAGTTGAAAAGAGTGAAACTTGGCTTTTCTTTATGTTTCAGGTCCACCCTGATAAAAAAGTACTGTCCTTGTCATGTGCAAATACTATGGGCAAATTTTCATGTTTTCATTAATACCTCTTAAGTACAGGAAAAAACAAAGAATAAGCATGAAGACAGCTGAAAGAATTAGAAAAATCTGAAAACCACACTGGGATCCAGATGTTCATTGTCCTTTATCATGAGGTCTTGAAAAGCATTTCTGCCAGGTTATTTGCATGACATTACTTGGATCACAAAGTAAGGAAAAGAACTAGAGTGATGTCCTGGTGTCCTGGTTTCAGCCAGGACAGGATTAATTTTTTGCAATAGCTGTGAGGGGACATGGCCAGGATCCTGATGTTATTTGATACCGCCTCTTCATCATTTCTGAGGTGGGGGAAAGGGATTCTCTCACTTCAGAGGAGAAGGGCGTTCCTTCAGGTGGAAAAAATGTGGTGGGAGAGAGCTGATCGGTATTTGTTTATTTTGGGGGGCTTTTCATGTAAATTGTTTCTTTGTCTTATACCTTTTATTATTAATATTGTTGCTGTTACTCTTCATTTCCTTATCTCATGGCAGTTTCCAATAAATTGTTCTTATCTTAAACCATGATCTTTGCCTTTTGTGCTTCCAGTTGGAGGGGGAAAGGTAAGTGAGTGGTGGTTTTAGTGGGAGTACTAAATTGGAGAATACCATTACTAAAACATGACACCTGGTCCTTGAAAATCTATAGAAATCTGAAGTTGGGAATAAACAGATTTGAACTTCCAAGGAATGGGCATCAGTATTCTAGAGTATCAAAGTTACAGTTGTGTTTAGACCTACTTGACTTGTGAGCAGTGTGGTAATTGTTTGCAGTACGTTAATTTTTACAAGGGAAACAGAACCAGGATTCATTTTTTATGCAGCACAAAAAAGGGCCATAGAGGAATTGTTTCCTACTGCTCAAGGCTTATATAGGAGCGGAACCTTTCCAATAATAAATTGGATTTCTTTTTATCCTTCTATAGGGAGAAACCAAGATTTTCTGAGTTCTTGCTCTTTGGTACCTGCAGAGACATCAAACTTTATTGTTCAAGTTATTGTAGCAAGGACGTGGATTGTCATTATGTACAAAATATAAACTACTTCTTCATTCTTCTCCTCTCCCTTCACAAATCTATGGAGATATATATATATATATAAACACTATGCATTCACAAAATGCCTTTAGGAGATGTTGTCTTGAAAAGAATAGAAATCATAGATAAAGCAAAACCTCTTTGTAAAAGTCAATGCAAATTTTTCTTCGTAATACTTCAGAAGAGTTCTTCTCTTGTTGAAAGATGCAAGCCCCATGAATACAAAATGACCTTTCTTTTATGAACCTATATAATGGGGATTCGAAACCTAAGATAAAAATATTTCATTCAGATTCTTCATGTTAGAGCTAATCTTCACAGAGCTATAGTTTACTTTTTACTTCTGAGGTAGAAGCTGTATACTCCCTTGGAAAAAAATTACAGCAGCTGCTTATTAGTGTCCACTTACTCCACTCTAGAAATGCAGATTTTTCTCAAACAATATTTTTCTCACAAGCAATCGAGACAGGAGTTACTCTACGTAAAAAAATATGCTATCTTTTTCTATTCATTATGAAGGGAAAATGAAGGCATGATGATATTACTTACCTGCTTTGCTAGAAAGTGGCTATCCCTAGAAAGGTAAATCATCCAAGCTGATTGCAATAATTAATTTCATCATGATAGATCCAGTGTTTGAATGTCATTAGAGTATGCATTATGTATTGTCTAGAATGCTGTAAAAATTAAATGTTCAGAGAATGTGATTTTTTGAAATAAATACATATTTATATCAAGAAATCATACAGGAAAGAAAATGATAAAATTGTTTTCCCTCATGAGTTGAAAGAAAACGAGTTAGTATTTTTCCCTTTTTTTCTATTTTATTTTTGCTGCATGAAAACACCTTCCACACTGAAGGTTGATATACCTGATTTACCCTTTTAAGTTGAAAAGTGAGATGAAACACTATAGTGGGAAGAGAACAGGTTTGTATCTAACAGCAGGAGACTGGAATTGAGCTTGCAAAAATTTGCAATGCATCTTTGCCTAAATTTGTGATTATTAAAACATACAAATGGTTGCAAAAACCAGCTAGCCAAGCATCCATTGCAAAGATGCTTTTGTCTACAGATTTTTGCAAGCTACCATAGTATCAGAAACACTTTTACTTGGCTTTAATAGCAGCTGTAGTTCTTAATATCAGGCAGAACAGGTGCCTGTCCAGTTCAAGGAAATTATGGGGTTAAAAGATCTCAGCCAGGGATAAAATAATGTGTATAGGGGAAAAGATAGGTTTTGTAAGGCTGTATCTCCATTAGCAAGCAGTTTAGGTTAATAGAACTGGTCTGAGAAACAGTTGGCCCTTAGGACCTGTCAGCCATATTCTAATCAGCTTAGAGGTGATACAAAATAGCTCTTGTCTCATATGCTCCTGGACTCTGTTCTCCAGTTTAGTTTTATGCAAAAGAAGCCCAGTGAGGGCACTTCCATGCGTCTCCACAATGCTGATCAAAGTGCAGCAGGTGGTGGTAAGCACAAGGTTTAATTCCAAAGTGCAGTCCTCAGATTCTCTAAAATGCTAGTATAGATGCACTTTGTTTCAGCTTTTAGCGTGTGCTGACTAGATCTGGTTAACGGTGCTCTGTAAAACTGGGACATGTGGGTGTTAATTTACCAGAAAAAAATCTGCTAATCCTTTCATAATTTTATGAGAAGGCAAAGAAAACCCAATAAAATTAAAGATTCAGCTTTTCTCTAGAAAAGGTGAATTTATCTTGTAACTGCCAAAGACATAAAATTAACTGCTTCAAAATATAGCCGGGAGCACTTGTACCTAGTACTATACACTTATATTTTGCAGATTTAATGAACTTCTCATCAGCAATCTAAAAGAATCTATAATCTGTTACTCCAGTAAACCACACTATTTATGAATCTGTGTCTGTGAAAAGTCTTATTGAACTCAAAGTGTTGAAACAGTGAACTGTGCTATTTGTAAATGAGACCAAAATTATAGTGTAACTCACACTATTTGTGCATCTGAGATCTTATTGAATGAGACCAGAATTTACAGTGCTGAATTTTTTCTAGTCACAAATTAAGCCTAGCTGCACCCACACCCTCTGATCTCTGAGGACTAGCTGCAAAGCAAGAGGGTTTATTTTCTGCCAAACTTCTATACTCTTAACAGGATGCTTAGTCATCTGGACTCTCAGGATGTCACAAAACCATTAGAGGTCTTCTACAGATAAGACATACATGTTTCTAAGGCTGATTCTAGCTCCTTTCTCCTCCTACTAGAAAGCCCCTAAAAGCTTGTGTCTTGAATTTTCTGCTTCACCCCAGGCAAAGTAGCATGCCTTCTAAAGCCTCAGGCAAATGTCAAATGTTGATTTTTAGATGTGGGATTCTGACCAAAAAAGTTCTCAAAATGAAAGTCTTCCGATTTCTTGGAAAGACCTACATCTTTCCAAATTTAATACAAATCTTGTGCTCAGCATGCTTGAGTCAGTGCCAGTCACATTTGCTATGGTGCCTCCAGAGGCCTTGCCTATACCCAGAAAGATCAGCTGGCAATTAAAAGTAAGCAAACAAAACTGCCTAAACCAAGATGACACATTTCATACTCAGAAAAGAGTTATGTATAATTTTAGTTAAAAACTGTTTTAAACTACATTTTTTCACAGAGGGTGTCTTGACAAGTTGACTCAGTAAAAGGTATGTTAATGAATTATGTTCACTGTTTTCAAACCCAAAGCCAAAGGTATATGGTGTTGTTTCTACAAAACTGATATGATAACCTTGTTGATAGCTTAGAAAAATATTCTCAACAAATAGCAAATAAGAGTTTCATAAATATTTATGTGGAATCTTGGTGCAGTATTACTATTTAAATGGCAATATTAGTACATACTTTTTCTATTGTTTTCTACTGACTATATTAGAAACAAGAGTAGTAGATATACTAGAAATAAGGCATGACATTGTTTTCATGAACTGGGTATTCCTTCACAAGAAAGCTAAGTTTGGTGTATTTTCAATTTATGTTAAATTCCAGCAAGCTAGCTAAGCTGGCTCATTTGCTTTATGTGGTGTGGAAATTGTAAGGTTTATCATAACTTTGGAGTATGGCTGATATCATTAGGGACTGGAACTTCTCTCCTATGAGGAGAGGCTGAGAGAGCTGGAACTGTTTAGCCATGATAGGGTGGTTGGAACCAGGATATCTTTAAAGTACCTTCCAGCTCAAGCCTGTCTATGATTCTGTGGCTCTATGATTCTGTGATGTGTAAGAGCTGGAACTACTCAAGGACACAGTCAACAAGCAAGGTTTGTTTGCTGCCCTTATGTCACCAATTGTGACATAGTAGAACTTCCTACATGCTCAAGCAGAAACTGCTGCCTGTGGCCTAGGAACAGGTCACCAGAATGCCGGCATGGACATGCAGCACTCTCTGAAGGGGTTTGTTTTGCTGTTACTACACCAGGGCACTTACAGTCATGAGCACTTGCCTACCTTCTCTGATTGCCTCATTGCCCGGAATAATTATCATTTGTGGCTTGATTGCTTTATTCTGCATTGTGCTTTTTGACACCACACCTGCTCATGGACAAACGAAGACTGTCAAGAAGTTCAGTGAACGAAGAAAGACTGAATATGGCGTCCATAATGTGGTTGCCAACCTAAATGCATCTCGGGAAGACACTGAATTTGGTACAGCTGATTTACTAGTCAAGGTGGACAAGGAGATCAGTCCTGATTCCAATGTGGTGGGTACCAGGATTTTTATTACTACTATTATTATTACTATTTCACCTTCACCATCATAATTATAAATTTTCATTTGGTTGTTGCTGTTGTTCCAAGCCCAGTTTAAAGTGGAATTTAACTCTATTTTTAATTCATCTTGATAGGACGGACAAACAAAAATATAGCTCTGTGGAAAGTAATGGAAATTGAGTATTGGAATATAAGTTGTTTGTAAAAACTATGAGCTGAGTTCAAGAAGTACTTAAAGATCTAATATATTGATTATAGATTAAGCCTTTGCAAATAGTTTGTCAGCTTTGAGAAGAAAGGGAGCTGGAAGATTTCAGACATACATCTTGGAAGACATTAGTTAATTTTAAGTTATGTAAAAGATGTTTTATGGTTTATTGAACCTGAAAGTGTCAAAGTGTGGTAAAAAAATGGACATAAGGGCAACATAAACTACTTTTACTTAAAAGTCCCTTTTTATTACTTTTTTGTCATTTTGCTATTTTTGTTCTCATTTATGTTAGTGAGGTGAAATATTTTTTTTAATATTATTACTCTGTAAATAGGAAATCTAAGGTATGCTACAGGCATTTGAAATGGTACTAACTTGAAAAATATGCATACCTTTATAGATATGGGTCATTTTCCCACCAGTATTTCTCCCTTTGGTAACATTCAGAAAGGAAATAATTTTGAAAAAATCAATGTTGTTTTGTCTGCGAGCTGCAACTTAGTCCTGTACCAATCAGGAGAAATTTAGGGCTTTCCTATGCATTACAAAAAATAATTTGAATAGTGAAATTTGAATTCAAAATTGGTATTTCTATGTCTCTGAATATGAAGGCAGGCCTGATGAATCACTTTGTGTGTTTAAAGGTAATATGTTTATAGTGGATGAAAGTACTCAATGCTAAAACTTGTATTTCTACACATATATATACATATACTTAGAAATGTATATCATGTACGTTTATATATATGTTGGAACATGGCTTTTTTAGATCTAGAGTTCAATTTTTTTTTAGTACTTAACGAAACCTGTTTATCTGCTCTTCTAGGCATCCTTCCATAAATCTGTTGTATTTTTCATTCTTTTATTCTAGTTGTTCTCTGTATGTTACTAGTTTCCGGCTGGAAACAAAAATAAAGTATGGTGATGTTTGTATTGTCAGTATTTTGTCCAAATTTGTATTGTCAACAGTATGACTGTTAAAAAGAAAAAAGGTAATGTTTATGCTTATTGAAAAGTTAAAAGTCTACAGTTCTTTTCAGTATAAATTGACTTGGATTTCATCCATCTGGCATCATAGGTTGTATCATCTGTTGATAAGGTGCCTTCTTGCTCGGAGTTCCATATCAGGGAAAGAATGCAAATCTGTAAATATATACATATACATACATATGCCTATTTGCACAGATGTATATGTATGTATGTTGCAGGTGCTGGGGTCCATCAGTGCTGATCACTTTTTAAACATCACGCCCTATGGGCACAGGAGCAGGCAATTCCCAAATGTTGGAAGTCAAGCAGATGAGGCAGAAGGTTGACTTGGCTGAACACGGATATTCTCTTGGAAATTAGGCTAAAAAGGAAGGTGTATGCCCAGTGGCAGGTGATATGGGAAGAATAAAGAGAATCTGCTTGCCACTGTAGGGAGAAAATTTGTGCAGCCAAAGCTCAACTGAAGTTGAAGCTGGCCATGTGCAACAACAAAAAATATATTGAATATATATATGGCAATAGGCAGTGTAAAAATAACATTGTCCCGTTACAGGATGAGGATGGTCACCTAACAAACAGGGACATAGACAAGGCAGAGGCGTTTAGTGCATTCTTTGCCTCTGTCTTACACATGGATGACAGAACAAGGGAGTTTCAGTGCCCTGAGCAGGAGAACCATGATTGCGAGAATGATCAACTCCCAGTTGACCCTAAAATTGTGCAGGATGTGCTGCTCCAGCTGCCTCCCTACAAATCTATGGGGCCTGGTGGGATTCATCTAGGAATCCTCAAAGAATTAGCTGATATCATTGCAAAACCTCTCTTGATTAGTTTTGAGCATTCTTGTGAATCTGGAGAGGTTCCAGCTGACTGGAAGCTAGTGAACGTTTTCAAGATTTCTGATTTTCAAGAAGAGCAAGAAAGAGGACCCCAGAAACTACAAGCCTGTCAGTCTCACTTCAGTGCCAGGTAAAATAATGAAAAAGATTATTCTGGGAGGTATTCAAAAAACAACTATAGGACAATACAGTCACCGGTCACAGCCAGCACGGCTTCATGAGGAGAAAGTCCTGATTGTCCAATCAGATTTCCTTTCCTTTTTTAGTTGATCTAGGAAAGCCAGTAGATATAATCTTTTTGGAGTTCAGCAAAGCTGTTGATACTGTCTCTCACAGTGTCCTTCTGGACAGAATGTCCAGCACACAGCTGGATAACTGTTATGCCATGGGTGAATGACTGGCTCACAGGTCAGGCACAGAGAGTCATAGTGAATGGGGTGACATCAGGCTGGTGTTGGTCACTAGTGGGGTTCCACAGGGCTCCATCCTCAGCCCAGTTCTCTTCAACATCTTCATTAACAACTTGGACATAGGACTTGAAGGAATACTAAGAAAGTTTTTCAACGACACTAAACTGGGAAGAGCTGCCGACTCCCTCAAGGGCAGAGAGGCCACACAGAGAGACCTCAACAAATTAGAGAGATGGGCAACCACCAACAGTATGGAGTTTAACAGGGTCAAGTGCCGGATTCTGCACCTGAGATGGGGCAACCCTGGTTGTGTGTATAGACCAGGGAATGAGAGGCTGCAAAGTGGGGCTGCAGAAAAGGACCTGGGGGTCCTGGTCAATGGCAAGTTGAATATGAGTCAGCAGGAGGCCCCAGCCCCAGCCAACCATGTCCTGGGGTGCATCATGCACAGCATCAACAGCCAGGAAAGGGAGGGATTGTCCCACTCTGCTATGCACTGGTGCAGCCTCATCTTGAATATTGTGTGCAGTTTTGGGCATCAAAATATGAGAAAGACAGTCATCTATCATAGAGTGTCCAAAGGAGGGCCATGAGGATGGTGAAGGGTCTGGAGGGGAAGCCATATGAAGAACGGCTGAGGTCACTTGGCCTGTTCAGCCTGGAGGAGACTGAGGAGAGACCTCATCCTGCTGTACAGTCTCACGAGGGAAAGCAAAGGAGCAGGTACCGATCTCTTCACTCTTGTGACCAGAGACAGAACTCAAGCAAATGGCATGAAGCTGAGTCAAAGGAGGTTTAGGTTGGATATCAGGAAAAGGTTCTTCACCCAGAGGGTGGCTGGGCACTGGAACAGGCTCCCCAGGGAAGTGGTCACAGCACCAAGCCTTATAGAGTTCAAGAAGCATTTGGACAATGCTCCCAGGCACATATTCTGTTTCTTGGTGTGTTCTGTGCAGGGCCAGGATTTGGACTTTGATGATCCTTTTGCGTACCTTTCAACTCAGCATATTCTATGATTCTATATGAAGAAAAATTACTGCTTCTAGATTTAATCTCTCTCAGCAGTGTACTCTGTCTGCTAAAACTCATACAGATTTCAAACAAGTTTATACAGTTTCTTCATTAGTGTTCATAATACAAAACAAATTAGTCTGTCTAATGAGATCTGGTTATTTAAAACCTGGGTCAAGTACTGGAGAAGGAAATAACAAATAGTGTTTATAATACAATGATGTCAAAGCATTTAACTCAAAACAAATACTATGTCTTCTATTGAAAAACCTGTAAAATGAGCCTCTGTGTATTTAATACAGGTGAATATTTTTATTTTTATCTCATTTTCTCTATAGCATTGCTACTGATTCAGATTCTACTAACACAGAGCTTTGCTTACTGCACAGAAGCCAGCTTTTTGTACTGGATTCCAGAGATGGTAGTTGCACTCCATGCGCATAATAAAGTTGTCTTATCTTAAAGGTCTTACAGTGTGTAAACTTTGAATAGCTATCATTTGTAGGTACTGATGTTTTCTCTAATGATGCACTGTAAAAGATAATGATGAAGTTAAATCTTCACTTTTAGAACCATTTGTGACAATATAAGTCCTTTAGACAAACAATAGAAATACTGTTTCTGGTCCATTTAAAACTGCTGAGTACATTATGAAAATGAATAGGAGAAAATTAATCAGCAACAGTAGGTGGTAACTTTGCAACATAATTTGACTTTTCTGTGTTTCTGTTGCACAGAATTGTGTAGGTAAAAGATGGGGAAAATAGCTTGGCATAATAGAAGTGGGAATAGCTTGTTTCCTGGTACACACTAAATATTATCCTGAGAACTGCAGAGCCTGCAAGAGCTCTTTCTGGTCTTTATGGTTTTTTTGTATGTGTGAAACCAGATATGACAGAAATCCAGTTGTGGATTGGATTTTCAGTTGCTAGCACAGTATTAATTAAAGTAGGTAGGATAACCTTGAGCTAGTGATCAATCTGACATCTTTTAGATGAAAATAGTTGAGGTGGGGAATATAACTGCTGTTACCAATACATACCGGACAGTTGTCCACCCTTATATAAATGAATGCTATTATTTCCTTTTGATTAGAACTGTAAATATGACTATGTTTCAAGAATCAATATTGAATTTCAGTAAGACAGGTAAATGTTCTTCTGGATCATTACTACCAGAATACTGAAATGAACCTGTTCTTTATTAAGATCTTAGACTTAATTAACTTAAGTTCATTTGTTTTCACTTACAAAGTACCTGGAGATCTCTCCGAAAGAGCAGTTCTTGCCTGGCATCTCACCAGAAGTGGATCCTAGCAGCAATGTATGCCCCCAAGTTCAAGTGACAACTGATGCCCTGGAAGACAGAAGTTCAGATGAGTTAAGTTATGTTTTGACTATCCGGTACTTGCAGAACACTTTATGGATCTTCCTGGAGTTAATTTCTGGCACTTCTCAGAAGACACATGATGTGAGATCCACCACGATCAGTAAGAACAGAAAGACAAAGTAGGCAGCAAAAGCCAAGTCAAGAACACAGCAAAAGTGAAGTTAAAAAGTGTTTTTAGCTCTTTTCAGCTTGGCAATTTGCCCTTCTATAACATTCAGTGCAAAGCACCTTCTCTCCTTGGTCACCTAAGGACTAAGATTGCTGGTCTGTTTCTTGTTTCATTAAAAATTCACTGTGTTTAACACTCATACCAGGTGTTTGGGTTTATTTCTAGCTTTTTATGTTTAAAAGTAATGCACTCACATTGTTGGTATAGCTGACAACCAAATTCATTGTTTTCACTAGAGTGCAGAGGAAGCTACAGGGAGTAAATGCTTTTATTTTTACTTTTCCTTTTGAGAACTAGTAATGCTGATGAAAAAAGGATTTTTAATTAGTGTTAACAAATCTAAGTCTCCTTCTATTAGTTGATGCCTGGAGAAACATTCCCACTGTCACCTGTCAAAATAGAGAAAACCAAGTAACAGGTGTCCTAGGGAAATAGCTGACTATTATTTTTAAGCCTATGTTTACTGTTCTAACATGAAGATGACATGCACCTGTTACTTTCTACTTGGATATACTACTGCTGTGTCTGAGGGCAAGCTTCATTTTTTGTGTGTTCTCTATTAGCTGTGGAGAAGCTTTGTTGCCAATAAATGGTTAAGCCACTTAAAGAATCACCATTAAAGGAAAACTTTAATAGAGTTTGGTGGCAAGGTTCACTCTATTACTTGCTACATAGGTGAAGTAGACATAATAAAATCAGATCAGAATCATTTTAGAAAGATTTTTACGGAGACAGGTCGTGCAAGAGGGTAAGGGTGCAAAGGATATGGATGAAAAATGGTAAGGGTGCAAAAGGGTTTATCAGCACTTAATCATTGACTAATTTAACATTTATGATGTCAGTCAATAGAATTTGCTACAATTATAACAATGAATTAATTACAGACTCATGATAACCTTTATGCTATAATAAATTGACATGCACACACAGGCAAAAATATGTATACATCTATATCTATGTGTGTAAATGTTCAAAAATTCTCCTTGAATTCAGTGAAATACATCAAATCCCTTAGCATTTCTCAACAGAAAAGGGTTGCACCTCAAGGAGTATGTACGTGTGTGTTGTATCAGACTAGGTCTCATCGTCAGCAACAGTCTTTCGAGTATTGCAAACTTGAGCGTTCATGAGCTCTGAGAGGTGCCCCATTCAGAGGGACTTGCTGCAGCAGCCCACTACAGTCCAGGAGAGCTCGAAGGGCCTCACTTAGGACCACTGTTCATAGAACTGCTAGATGATTGGCTTCAGTCATCAGTAATTTTCCATCCAGGGCATAACTACTGTAGTTTCCAAGACATTGGGAAATCATTTCCAAAACTTCAGCAGGAATGCTGCTGGTCCACTTGGGCTACAATTCAGGTAGGGAATGTTTCAATGCCATTAATGTATGGCTGATTATCCTTTGCTCTCCACCTTGGCTGGACAGCTGATGTCCCTGTTATGGTCAGTGTTCCCACCTATGTCATGTAAGATCGGCTGGTTGTTCAGAGACACTTCACCACCCAACCAGTACAGTAAAAGGGCAGTTCAACACTCATCTGGTTCAGTCAAGGCTTGTCAGGAGCTCCTGAGATTGCAGAGCGGGCCTAATGGTGGGGGGGATGCACCACCACAAGCCTAAGAGACAAAGTGGCAAATAGTCCAGGTTATATTTTGGAAGAGGAATGTGCAGGGGACTGGACAGCATTCCTGTGATTTGCAGATGGCTTGTCATGAGTTCTAATCTTTCTGATTGTCCAAAGCCTAGTTTTAAGCACAAGTGTATAAATTTCATTTACTCACTTCATTGTTTCGAATATTTCAGCAAATCAGTACATTATGCGCCAGATTTCCAGCTGGTGGAAAATGGATACAGTCCGCTAACTTTGGTGAAGAGGCATTTGTCCCTATTGTCTGAAGCAGTGCTACAATGCATTTATAAGCACAAATAGATAAAGGCATGAACAGAGGTCAAAGAAGAAATACCAAAATTCTCATGGTCTTACTTTCCAGCCTACCTATATGAAATTGCTATTCAAACACCCTGTTAAGTAACTGAATGCTAATTTGAAATTCTAAATATCTGGTCAAATGAACAAGTACAGATTTTATGTTCAATTTCATATCCTGGGGCTTTGGTTACATTTTTCATTCCAGTTGTATGCAGAATGCAATTGGAATAGAGAAACCTACTAAAAGTGTTTGTGGTGAACTAGAGACAGATAACAGGAAATTTATGCCTACATTTGGGGCTTGCTTTCACCTAGAGTTGAATGGAGGAATCAATATTTCCCTCATATACCTCCAATTTAAATTTTTGTTATTCAAGCTTGAATAACTCAAACTTCATTGCCTCATTCAAAGTAAGACTTGCTCCCAAAAATCCATTTTCTTTCTTTGAATCCTATGGAAAAAAAAGATAAGGTTACACAGAGAGGGCCAGAGCAGTATGCTTTTGATGTAGCAGTTTTACAAATCAACCCAGCCATATGAGGAGGAGCTGAGGTCACTTGGATTTTTCAGCCTGGAGGAGACTGAGGGTGAACCTCATAGCAGTCTACAACTTTCTCAGAAGGGGAAGCAGAAGGGCTGGCACTGATTTCTTCTGTCTGGTGACCAGTGACAGGATCTGAGGGAACAATATGAAGCTGAGTCAAGAGAGGTTTAAATTAGATATTAGGAAAAGGTTCTTCACCCAGAGGATGAAGTTGTTCCAGTTGAGCACTAACAGGCTCCCCAGGGAAGTGGTCACAGCACCAGCCTGCCACACTTCAAGAAGCATTTGGACAATGCTCTCAGGTACATGGTGTGAATCTTGGGGTGGTCCTGTTGATGCAGGCCAGGATTTAGATTGTGATGATCCTTTTGGGTTCCTTCCAACTCAGGATATTCTATGAGTCTATGATTCATGTAAGATACACTTATGTTAGCTGTAGGTTCTTCCCACTGTAGCAGGATTACATTTTTTTTGTGACAGATAGAGGTCCAAGACGGGTATGAATGGTTTTTTCTGTGGAGTGGCACTTTCTTTCATTCTATTAGCAGGACCTCTCAAATTTTTAGAAAACTACCTTTTAATGTATCTTAAAAAAAGTGGTTTGTTTCTTTAAGTTCTTTTTGTATTTCTTTGACCTGTTAAGTGTCATTGAAGGCTTTTTGCCTCATTCAAAGGACTCTTGTATGAGCTTTCAGATTCCAACTTTTGTGAAAGAAAAATACGTGCCAGAAAAATGAGAGGATTCTTGATGAGAAATCTCATTTTAAAAATAAAAGTCTTCTCAGATTTCTGGGAAAGGTACTATTACCGTTGTTTCTGTTTTCTCTAATTCCTGGGAAGATGCTAGTTCAGATTGATTGCTAGGTTGTTTAAGTTCCTGAGCTATTAACTTTGCACAGAATAGATGCTGCTCTGCAACTATATTCACATTTGTGTCCCTTTAATTTTAAAACATTTTCAAGTATTAAGAATTAATACTGAATTACTGAATGAATTAATAGTGAAATAATGAAATACTTTGCTCCTCCAGAAACATTTTGGAACTCAGTGAAGATCATGTATGCAAAAGTTCAAACAAGTACTTAAAACCAGTAAAGATTGATACACACCATTTTTTTAATGATTTGCTTCACTGTCAGGGTGAAATTAAATGAGGAATTTAACATTGTGTTCTTTCATATTTATGGTTGATTTAACCATCAAGCCTTCTTAGACCTGTGGTGACTACCTTATCAGCACTTTACCTTGTCACTTTTCTGTAGCTGGGGAAATACTCCTTTGAATGTGTCCCCCTCAGTGCTCCAACCTACTCACTCTCAGTCATTCATATCTCTTCCAGCAACCTTCAGATTCCTGATGAGTGTCTTGGTATCTTTAGATTCCTCCTTTTGCATTTCCTTCTTTTACAATTCTTCCTTTTTACCAGAAACTATCAAGGAAAATAAAGTGTTCAATCATAGAATCATAAAGTTGCTAAATTTGGAAAAGATCTCTAAGATCATTGAGTCCAGCCATTAACCTCACACTGCCAGGTCCACCACTAAACCATGTTCCTAAGCACCACGTTATTAGTGTCATGACAGTTATGCACTCAGTATGCTGCAAAAGCTCCAAATTTTTTTAGCTTTTTTGTTGGTGGTGGTTTGTTTGTTTTAGTTTGTGACCCTTTTTTTCTAACATATCTTTACTTAGGTATGCAAAAGCTGCAGTAGACTTCAGTACAACACTTATCTCAGAAGTATGCAACATAGGAGGTATAACAGATTTTTACATTTTTTTATGTGAAGAAATGAATCCCATGCTGACTCCATAGCTGCTTTTGTAAACTTAAAAGTATTTTTGAGGGAAGGTAGGTGGAAATGTGGAGAGATGAGAGGTGGTTGTCAGGCAACGAATGATCAAAAACTCTGTCCCACTGAAAGATAAAGAAGAGGTGATACAGTCTGCTCCAGTGTGCTGTCTGACATACTAACCTGGTTTGCTCCTGACTGACACTGCAGCAGAAAAAAATTAATGAGTGGTGGCTGAATATCTTTCTCATTCATCAGGAAGTAGTATACAGAGATAGCCATTCTGGACTGTTCACTGCCTATGAGTAATAAGATCTTAGAAAAAAAATAGTAACTTACTTTTGCTCCAATAATACTATAGTTACCCAGTATTTAAAAAAAAAGAATGATAATTGTTGGTTAGCCCCACTTGGAAATGGCCCCAAGGAAAATGAAAGCTAGTCTTTATTGACTCTTCTTTCAAGAACAAAGACTGCACCCTTTCTTAAAACAACCTACTTTTCTCTGGTTGTGTCAATGTTTCCTTCAGTGACTTCAGGCTTCACTTTACTTTCCTTCTCATTCATTCAATACATGTAGAGATGAACCTGTAATGTATTTAATTAAAAAAACCCTTTCATGAGAATCCAAAAATACCTTGACATGGGTAATTTTAATAATTTTATGAAAGTTATATCTCCTTCCTCTCTGATTATGAGTGATTATTTTTGTTGTTATGATCGATTAAAAGACTGAAGAGGTTAATTTAATGAAAAAGAAAATTTATTTACTGAAAGAATAATTGAATTCCAGATGGGATCTGATACTCTAAATATCAGAGAACTAATTCATAATGTCTAAGACACTTGTAATAGAAAGAGCAAGCATTGAATAAAAGCTAATGTGCTGGTTTGAATGTGAACCAGCAGGGGAAATTAACCCCACACAAAATACCTCAAGAGATTTTAGGTCAAAATTACAATTTTAATAAAAAGGTTAAAATAAATGCAGGAATACAGAAACACCAGCCTAAACAAACTGACAGAGTCACAGTACAACCTGACACCCCGGTGACCAGGGTGGTAGCTGTGTAGTCCAGTTAGGCACTGGTCCTGTAGACGGTCTGGTCTGGAGAGCTCTGGGTTTCCAGTCATCTGGTAGTCCAGTGGTCTGGTAGTCCAGTGGTCCAGTAGTCCAGTGGTCCAGTGGAGTGGAGTGGAGTCCAGTCAAGTGAAGTGGAGTGGAGTCCAGTTGAGTGGAGTAGTCCTGAGTCCAGTTGAGTCCAGTTGAGAGGAGTGTCAAGTCCAGTCCAGAGGAGTGGAGTGATTTCTCCCATCTCAAAATCTTGCTTTTATGTCGTGTTTCTCGGCTGGTACCTCCCCCAGGGGCAGTGACTTCCACAATGGAAGACAATTCTATTGTTCTATTGGTTGCTTAGGCAATGAGCTCATATGAGGTTTCTTGAAGGAGTGCACGGTTTCTGACATTCTATTATCAAGTCTGATAATGAGCCATTAATCAAGATAATTCACTCAGGGTGGTTCTGAAGTTCTATTGGTCCATGCTTATCAAACCCGGTAATGGGCCATTCATCAAGATAATCTACTCAGGACGGGTGGTGTGATGGGCCATTAACTGATATTATCTGCTCAGGATGGGTGGTGCTTGCTGTCAGCTGGAGTGGTTATCTCAGTTGAGATAAGGAGTACCTCAGGGACCAGGTGTGTAACTGTGAACTATCCAGTTTATGTGGGTGGTAATAGAATATATGGTTAACCCAGGACAGCTAACCTGTGGTAAAAGAGCAAAACTGTGGCTATTGCTTTGCCAGCTTCTCAGAACTGGCACATCCAACTTTAACCTCATTTAGTACATCTGATCCACAGAAAGAGATTCCAAATCACATCTGTATTTAATTAGAATCAAATAGTTTCAGAGAGGTTTTCAGCTTTGCAAGTTTGCAGAACATAGGGCTTAGATTTTTCCTTCTATCATGGGAATATCAAGCCTTAGCTCTGACTTTGCTCAGTCATATACAATGCAAAAACTGCCCTCTTTTCCCACTGTCCCTTACTTACTGCCCTCAAGCCAGATAGTTGATACTTTGTGAGGATGCTAACAACCTGTGCAGCTTTAAAGGGAATGGTAAGATTATTTCCAGCCTAAATGGCAAGCTTTGCCAGACAAAGCCACTGTTAGAGCTGTTAGAACTTGCAAACTTTGTTTCCCCTATGTGTATGTCATTCTTTTACAGAGAGCTTTCTGCTTATCTTTCTCTGATTAATATTTTGTCTAATTCTCAAAGATTGTAAAAATTGAGCAAAGGGGTTTTTTTAGAAAATTTTGTTATTGTTTTAATCTTTAATACTTTTATTATTTTCAACTGAAATTTTTTTAGTGTTCTTTCTTAGAGGAAAACAGAAACAACTTAGATAACTTTTCAACTTTGACCTTTATAATTTATTCTTAAGGCTTAGAGATGCCACAAAAAGGTACATGTTATGTTGACTCCCTCTAAAAGGCAGGGAGGCCCTGCAGAGAATGTTCTGTGCACTCTAAGAGTTGGACTTGATGATCCTTGTGGGTCCCTTCCAACACAGAATATTCTGTGATTTTGTGATTAACCCCTGGTACTGTGCATTATCTCTTCTATTAGACAGCGGAAGGGTGACTCAGTAAATTTAGCTTGCAGCAATTACACAGTCACCGTTTAGGCAGTTAAAGCATTTTAGTAGGTCACTTCAAAAACTTTTTCTCATAATACATTTATTCATTTATTAGGTGATACCTGTCAAATGAGTTGACAAAGGTGTAGAATCTCCTTGTGTAATCTCTGGCATTTGTAAATCTCTAATGGATATTAAAGACCCTAATGAACACTTTGATGATGCAGCAACACTATTGATTTGACTGTTATCACTTTTTCTTTGTCCTACTTATCATCATTATTCCATTTCTCTACATCTTTCCCTAAATCCAAAAGGCTAAAATGGTAGAAGGTGCAGCCTTCAGGACACATGTCTCTGAAACATTCAACCAGCCAATTTTCTCTCCCACCATGGCTCTTCTGGACTAAATGAGGTGAGTTAGTGGCTTCTTAGCTCTATTCATTCACTTTATTCTAGGGTGACTTGGTAGATCTACTACTGTTCTACCTGGGGCAGGAAGGATGTTGGTGATCCTGAAGGATCCTGGTACCCTTCAGGATTCCAGGACTTCCTACCAAGTATCACAAAGGCATGACTGGACATTAGCATACAGGAGAGCAATATCACATAAATTATGTTGCTAGGGTGCTCCTAACAGAGACTGTCCGTTAAAATGTTCATGTCAATAATTACCCTGAAACAAAACTTTGAGCTGTAGAAAAAGTGCCGTTTTGAACAGGGTATTGTTCCCATGTGTTGGTGTCAGAGTTGCTTATGTGCTGAGAACACTGACATAGGGCTTAAAAAACATAATTATTCTACTTAGTTTGTTCATTCTAGAGAGAAGCATCCAGAGCTGTAAACTGTAATTTCACTTTGAAACCTGACTATCAAATTCTGAGGTTTGAATTTTTTGTTTGTGCTAAGTAAGGTTGGTAAATTGCACAGTAATTCAGCTTTTGCTGTTATTTACATATTGGGTAATGACCAAATAATATTATTCTTAGACAAAACCTGTAATCAAATAACTTTTTCATTTTTCAATTTTAACAAAATCAATAAAATGTTGCAATAAACATCATGTAAAATAAAAGTTTTCTACTGCTACTTGAATTTGTTGAATGGAATTATCCTTTGTTTGAAAAAAAAAATTGATGCAAAACACACCACAGCTCTCCCCATGGATGTACTTTTGGCCAGTGACTTCTCTTTTTCAAGTATACATCAGTCTGCCTCAGGGTTTGAGTAACAATGACTTACAGGAGTCTTCAAGGCGTAAAGAAGATTCTTTCCTTTATTGAACCTAATGGGAACTTGTTGCCCAGAGTTAGAGAGTTTTTTTTTTAAAACATCTTTCCTTCTGTAGAGTTGTAATTGTTTCTGTCCACAACACAAATCTGGCTGATAGACATAAATTATGCAGTAAGGTACCACTGTGTAGCTTTATGATTCTTTACAATGGTATTTTTAAATGATAGTTCAAACTAATAGAGGAGTTATTTTTATTCAAATGTCTTCCTTTGGTGTCACACTATTATAAGTAACATTAATATTCAAATATAATGCATTATATTTAATTTTACTACAGGGATAAATCATTATAAAGACTGAGTTCTTTAAAGGGTTGCCACTTGACCTGCTCAGCACTACCATGAGTGCATTTTCAAGTACATGGCTGTACAGTGACCCACATATCCTTGCATGTGTTTACAGGGCTTCCAGTCAGGGGAAATTATCTTTACATTGCAGCTGGGGAAATTGAGCTAAAAAGCACTGTGATACAATGAATATGGAACAGCAGAATTTCATTTTGAATGCCATTCTAACGTTTGTTCCATTCATATTAAAAAACATACAAAGCAAAAAGAAAACACCCCCCGCCCAAACCACCAGGAGCTGTCCTCATCAAAATAGGACTGACTACGGACACTGTTGGCCACCATGGGAAACAATTGAAACCAGACATTTTAATAGGATACTGGAAGAGCTGTTCTTAAAACTAAAAGTAGTTTTGGGCTACAGTTTCATCTGGCTTGATTTTGAATATATTTTTGAGAGAAAGGAAAGGTTGTTTTTTTAATCTTGGCAGCTGTCATGGAGCTCATGTGTGGCTGCTGACTGATCTGAGAAAGATAATTTGTAGACATGGTATATCATTAGGAATGACAGTGAGTCAGTGTGTAAGCTCTGGTTTCTGGCTGCTTAAGATTTGAGGCAGAATTGTAACACCTCCCAGAAAACATAATTTATCATCCTTTTTTTTTTTTTCATAAAATAAATACGAGCAGACAGGTCATTGTTAGGAACAAGCCAGTTCAGAACTTGGAATTTTGAAACTCATAAAACTGAGTGATAAAAGCAAGTTAAATTAAGCAGAAAATGCTGCTGATAATTGGGGCAATGTAGACTTGACAAAATTAAATAAAGTTGAAATAATCTGAAAGCCTTTGGATTCTGAGCAGAAGCTTTATTTTCCCCATGAGAAGCCAGCATTTCCTTTAAATGTAATTAATCTTATCAGGTCACTTTTGGTTTCAGTTCAGCTACACCACTAACATTAACTTGCAAACATCTGGAACAATTATTCCTTCTTCTTGGCTGAGCAGTGGGTGGCACAAACCTAAGGGAGGCATTACTAAAGACACTGAGCAGTATTGATTATATACTCTACATATGATTCCAGAAGCATGTGGGAGGACTTCATTGCCATAGTGTTCTACTGAAATTAGCAAACAGAATTCAGAATTAAGATTTCATTGTTGGCAAGGGAATTAGCTGGAAATTTAGAACCTACTAGGCTGTAAACTGCCTGCTAGTAATCTAAAGTGAAATTTTGGTATTAATTTAATTAAAATATTTTATCCTCTTTAAGTCCAAGGTACTCCTTTATCTTAGATGATGTGCATTTTTCCGAATATCTGCCTCTCCTTTTCAAAAAGGCAACGGTAAAACTAGAAAAAGTTCCGAGAGAGGCAAAAAAATTTCAGAGGATGACCAAATACTTGAAATACTTTTCTATAAGGAATAGGTGGGCAAAGTAGGACTCCTTGCTTAGAAAAGAAATAGTGGAGGAAACAAGATAATGACCTATAAAAACATACACATCATGGAAAAGATGCAACTCAAAATTTCTTCTGGTAAAAGAGCAAGGACTCAGATGGAACTATTGAGAGTCTTATGCAAAAGGAACTAAAGGAAGTGATTCTGTCCATGATAGGTAGTTGAACTATGAAGCTCTGTGACATGGTATGTGGTGACTGTTAAAAGTTTACATGAGTTCAAAAAGCCATTAGGCAAATCAACAAAATCCAAAAAGACTATTAAATTCAGGCATATAAATTTTCACAGGGTAAGTCCTTGAGCTGAAAATATTGGAGGCTGGGAAAGTGTTCTGGGAAAGCATTGCTGCCCACTTTAGTGTCGGTCCTTGTATTTTACCCCAACATCTGCTCTCAACCACCATGTCAGATAAGAAATGTTACGCCAGAGGGACCTTTGCTTGGATGCAGACAGTCATTCCCATTTAGGAGGGTTACTCCTGTTGCAAGAAGTCTTTTTGGGGTTAGAAAACTATAAAAATTACTACAATCATAGAATATCCTGAGTTGAAAGGGACCCAAAAGGATCATCAAAGTCCAAATCCTGGCCCTGCACAGGACACCACCAAGAATCACACCATGTGCCTGAGAACATTGTCTAAATGCTTCTTGCACTCAGACAGTCTTGGTGCTGTGACCACTTCCCTGGAGAGCCTGTTCCAGTGCCCAACCACCCTCTGGGTGAAGAACCTTTTCCTAATATCCAACCTAAACCTCCCCTGATACAAATTCAGGTCATTCCCTTGGGTCCTGTCACTGGGCACAAGAGTGAAGAGACCAGTGTCTGCCCCTCTTCACCTCATGAGGAAGTTGTAACTTCAATGAGGCCTCTCCTCGGTCTCCTCCAGGCTGAACAAACCAAGTGACCTCAGCCACTTCTCATACAGCTTCCCCTCAAGGCATTCACGATCTTTGTTGCCCTCCTTTGGATGCTCTTTAATAGTTCAATATCATTCTCATATTATTGTAACCAAAACTGCACACAATATTCAAGGTGAGGCTGCCCCAATGCAGAGCAGAGTGGGACAATCCCCTCCCTTGCCCGGCTGTTGATGCTGTGCCCAATGCATCCCAGGACATTGTTGGCCCTCCTGGCTGCCAGGGCACTGCTGACTCATATTCAACTTACCATCGACCAGGATCCCCAGGTTCTTTCCCAAGACTAGGAAAAAAGAAGCTCTGAGAACACTGTCTCAGTATTCCTATAAGGTTACCAAGTTACTACGTGCTTCATTATCTGCTTACAGAGACACTTGCACTTCTGAAAGGAAGGGGAAAATAGGTCATCAGTCTAGAAATGCTAATCCAACAGCTCTCCTAAGTTCATAATTGCAATTGTGGAGCAATTATTAATAATTTAGTACTTCAGGTAAATTACAGGACTGTGAACTGAGTCAGTATCACAATTTTTTTGTGGTTTATTAGTAATAAGGAGCATGTTTAAATCAAATGTATAAGGCAAAAATATGGCCTTGTTTTCTGAGATATCACAGCTTAGGACATCACTGGAAAAAGACTTGGTGAGGGAAGTTGTCCATTCATTATTATTGTAGAATCAAAACCTCCATTTCATATAACCACCTGATACTTTTTTCCCCACCTCCTCCATATGCAGTCTTTGAGAGTTTAAAAGAAAAATTTTCTTTTCAGAATGCTCTCTGACTCACAGAGTGCCTGCTAGGTCACATAAGTGGCCTGGGTAATATGCTGAAAGAAGTGTGGGGTTTTTTTTTCCTTTGAAAGCTTCACAGCATTCCAGAACATAGAGCATGATTCATCCTTCACTTTGCAAATTTTAATAAGACACATCCTTGCTATCTAATGATGAGTTTTACCCTTCCTGCTACAATTCCTGCTTGCTGATGCCTTGCATTCATGGAAATCTCATTATAACACTTCTACATTTCACATCTGATTGTCTGTCATGGTGTAACCCCCAGCTAAGCACCACAGATGCTTCCCTCAGCCTCCTTCCCTGCTGGGATGAGGAGTAGAATCAGAAAGAAGGTACGACTTATAGGTTGAGATAAGAACAGTTTAATAATTGAGATAAAAATAAAATATATTAAAATAACAGAAACAATTTGTTGCAGATAGATAAAACTTTTCAAAATACAGGCCTTGTTACTCTTGTAAAATCATGGCTCACTTCTGTTACTTCGGCTAAGGACAGAAGGCCTCTGGGAACCAGCTCAGCTGACTTAGAGGTAGAAAAACAAGTTACATAACTGTCATGTGATCACCTCATGGCTCATGGTGACTGGTTGAATTATTGTTTGTTGTGTCTCAATGGTATGTATTTGATAAAGGCCTAACTGCTTAAAAAGGCCTGGTTTTTGCAATAAACGAACTCTCCTTTGTACCTGCCTGGGAACTCTGGGTTGCGCTATTGTTATAACAATTATAATGAAAAGGGAGACAACAAAATCAGAGATAAATAAAATCCAAGATAGACAAGCAATGCACAGTACAATCACCCAGCACCTGGGGACTGACGCTCACTCCATCCCCAAGCAGTGATCAGTAGCTCCTGGCCATCCTTCCCAGATTTTCTACTGAGCACGACGTTATATGATATGGAATATCCCTTTGGCCGGTTCGGGTTATCTGTCCTGTCCATGCACCCTCACAGCTTCTTGTACACCTGCTCACTGGCAGAACATGGGAAACTGGCAAGTACCTGAGTTAGCGTAAGCACTACTTAGCAACAAAACATTAGTGTATCATCATTATTCTCATATTAAATCCAAAACACAGCCCTGTACCAGCTAATAGAACGAAAATTAATTCTATCCCGGATGAAACCAGGACATTAACTCCAAGCAACTTCTGGAAATTTGGACACATTTAGAAGGAATGTCATTTCAAATGAGAGCATGCAGATCAACATCTCACTGCAGCAAAAAGATCTCTTCTTGAGGATGTGGAGTTGATTTCAGAAATGAAGATTTTGGCATTAAGACGAAGCTATTCATTTCATGCCGACTACAATAAATTGATTTGGAATGAGCATTTATTACTTGTGGGAATAGGAAGCATTTTGTATTTATTTTGTGAATGCTTGTCCCTTCCTGAAGACACACAGCACCAAAAGAAAAAAAAAAAGTTAAAGCTGCCTAAAAGCAAGAAACTCATTGTTCTTTTTTTTTTTTTTTTTTTTGGCCAAGGATTCTTGACTGATTACAAGTAATACCTTGTTTCCAATTCTCTTATAGCCCAGAATGCCTTCCAGGATGAAGCAAGTCTATGCAAGGAGAAAGGCAGAGTACATCATGTGCCAATCATTCTGGCTGACACAGCAACTTTATGGGAACTTACTTCTCCCACTGCTTTTTTCATTATAGGTATCTGAAAATGCAGAGGAAAGATATCCAAGTATTGTGCAAATGAGAGCATTAGGGACACCTGTGATTCCAGTTCACTCTGAGTTTTGTGTGAATTTTTACTCCCAAGTAGCTGCCTAACTACTCTGATGTAAATTAATTTATGACCCATTAAAATGTTGGTGTAATATTGACAGGATTCAGAAGACCATATAAACATTGTTTTCACTTAAAAATCTCCTATTACTTTTCTGCTCTTTCTCCTTTCATGATTAACAAATATATGTTTATATTTTAGTGTATTATCTCCTAGGAAAAGAAAGAGGCGTTAAAATTAGGAGACATTTAGGCAAATTGAAAAAAAACGTTCTGATAATCTAGAATAAAGAGAAAATGTACCTGTCACACATTGCTACCTATGGAAATAGGATTGCATTGAGTGCTTTTGAGTAAATGCAAACTACAAATAATACTGAAAGTTTTGCCTAGCAAACTCAGTATGCATGTGTACATAAAGATATCCTTCTGTAGCAGCTGCTGGAATGGGTGGAAAGTATATTGGCTTTACATTCCAAGCGAGAATATTTATTGGAATTTTCAGTATTGCTTGTGGATAAGATGTAAGTGAAATATTTAGATATGTTATTTTAGGCTGTTAATTTTTAATACCATGTATCAATCATCAAAGATTTTATAATATTTCAGTGGTGATTGAACATTACTTGAGATAATAATCTCTAATTGTGAGGCAGACTTGAAGTAAATATTTCTGTATGGTTTGTTTTATACGGACTGCTAAAGAGGAGGAAGCACTGTTGTCTTGGTTTATTTTTTAAATAGGAACATTGATGTGGCCTTAACTAACGTAACTTTAATAATGTTGCTATGGTAATGGTTTAAGAATTGCATTTGCTTTTATCTTGCACATGCTAATTCAGAAGTCAGTAGGGATATCTCAAAGCTTACAAAGTTTTCTAAAGATCAGACCTGGATCTGTAAGTTTGAATTAAAGCATCTACCAACAACAACTATAATGGTTCAGCCACCTTATTTACTTCTGCCTTCTCTTTCCTTCATCCCTTTACAGAATTAATGAAAAGTTTTACACTGTACTAGCCTTATAAGGCTAATATGCTTAGAGTCGTCACATAACAAATCTGTCATGTATAAATTAGCCTGAATAGCCGCTATATAATTCAAAGTATCCCAGCCCTCTTCAAAGACATTTCTGTATTTAGATCAGAAGTCTTATATATAATGAACGCATTCAGTTTCCTTTGCATGGAAAGCAATGTTAAAGAGTGTTAAAAATGGAATACTGGAATTTATTGATTTTGCTAATCCATTTGATTACACATATAATTTCTTGCTAATAAATATTGCTAAAGTTAAATAGTAATTCTAATAAGATGTAGTGATCGCTAGTCTAAGATATAAAACTCACTGCACAAACTTTGATATGTTCTGATAAAATTTGTCAAACATTCTTCACACTTTTGGAGTATAAAAAATCCAAAATCACATCTTCAGCTGGCAGTACTGACCCTTGGGATACACCACGAGTTACAGGCCTCCAACTAGACACTGCATGGCTGAACACAACCCTCTGGGACCTGCCGTTTGGCCAGTTCCCAATCCACCCCGCTGTCTACTCATTCAACCCGCACCTCCTAAGTTTGCCAATGAGTATGTTGGGGGACACAGCATCAAACACCTTGCTGAAGTCGAGATTAACATTCACTGCTTTCTCCTCATCTACCCAGACTATTGGATAGGTCAAACATTATTTCCCCTTGATGAATTTGCATTGACTACTCCTGTTAACCTTCTTTTCCTCCACATGCTCAATGACATCCAGAATGAGCAGCCATTCTACCCCTTTTCCAGGGATTGAGGTGAGGCTTACTGTCCTCTAGTTTCCTGGGTCCTCCTTTCTGTCCTTTTGAAGACTGAAGTGACATAGGCTTTCCTCCAGTTCTCAGGCACCTTGGTAGTTCCCCATGCCTATCAAACATGATTCAAAGTGGCTTATCAATAGCACCCATGCGTGTATTCCATCAGGGCCTGTGGATTTGTGGTTATCAAGTTTGCCAGTTGATCTCTAACCTATCCTACTTCATCAAAGGAAAGTCTTCCTTTCTGCAGACCTTCCTGGTCTCCTGGGGCTTGGATTCTTGATGCCCAGCCTTAGCGGTAAAGGCTCAAACTAGGAAGGAATTCAGTGAGTTCACGTTCTGTGTATTCATTGTCACCAGAACACCCACCTCACTCAGCAGTGCGACAATATTTTCCCTAGTCTTCCCTTTGTTACTGATACAACTGAATAAGTCCTTCTGATTGTCCTTGACATCCCTTGTCAGCTTTCATTCCAAATGGATCTTAGCCTTCTTTGTTACATCCCTGCATACTCTGACAACAGTCCTATATTCCTTTGAAGTGGCCTGTCCTTTTTACCACATTCTGTAAACTTTCTTCCTTTGTTTGAGTTTTGCCAGAAGCTACTTGCTCATCCATGAAGGTCTCCTGCCTCCTTTGCTTGATTTCTTACTTGCAGAAATACACAGATACTGAGCTTGGAGGAAGTGAAGCCTGAATATTAACTAGCTCTCTTCCAGAGCCCTAACCCATGGGATTTCTCAAAACAGGACCTTCAAGAAAACAAAGTTAGCTCTCCTGAAATCTGGGGTTGTAATCCTACTTATTTCCTTGCTTCTTCCATGCAGGACCTTGAACTCCACCATCAAATGGCCACAGCAACCAAGACTGCCTCCAACCTTCACAGGCACAACCAATAACAAAGTCCTTCTTTGTTAGTACAAAGTCCATATTAAGTTCAGTTGACCAGTAAAAATGTCTTATAAAATGCAGCATTGCCTAGTGTAAATACTTGTTATGACCTACGGGTGTCTTTTGGTGGTTATTGGCTCCATGACTAGCACTAGAGAAGAACCAGGAACCTGCAAGGGTTTTTTCAGAAAGTAAACTGCTCTAACTGATATCTTCTGCCTTTGAATATTTCTATAGACTGATTTAGAATAACTGCTGCTTCTTCTACCCTGGCCAAGGTCAAGACTTTGATTGTTATATCTGAGTATCACAAGAAAGTTCTGGTTCTGTGAAGCTACAAATGTGAGTATAAATTTCAGAGGCACCCACGTGGCTTACAGTTTGTGTTCACAGACAACTGAATCTTCTGGGCAGATTCTAAATTACATCACACAAGCACTTGTAGATTGGACTCACAAAGGTTAGCTTTAGCGTAGCAAGGTTAATCTCCCAAGGCTTCCCTAAACTTACAGAAAGGAAATAACTTCATCTAGAGTGGGACTCAGCATGGGACCCCTCACCATAGAATGACATTTTCCAGTATTGAAGTTAGCATGAAGAAATCACTGTGGTGTAATTATGCTGCACTAATTGTGCAATGAACACAAGAATTTACAAATCTACTTTTAGATTTATTTTCATCCAAAAAGGCAAATTCTTATTGAAAACTATCTCTCAAAATTCAAGTTGACATATTTGTCACTGATTATGCCAGAAATTTTATATTTTGTTTTGTTGAGAAACTCTCACAGGTAATACTCAACTTTTGCCATTACTATTTGGATTATTCATAAAATGTAGTTGCTCCAGTTTCCACTCTTCATTTACTCTAGGAAGAATGTACTATTCCTATTATACCAGGTTCATTCATTACATTTTCATTGTGAGAGACTGAAATGTTAATGGTTAATGACTCAAACAGCCATTTCCAAAAGCAGCAGGTGCTTTGCTGAGGATGAGCATGGTAACAGAGGGCACTTCCCAGGTGCAGAGAGTGTGAGCGCCAGCGTATGACCACGACAAATCAATCCTTATTTAGCAAGAAGCTGGGTTTTGAGATAGATAAGGGAAAAGGCTCATAAGAAGCAGATCCTGCAAGATGGGATAATGCTTTTTATCATGCCAATGTCCTCCCTTACACAAGTGGCTCACTTGTAAAACTCTTCACCCCCGCAATGTCCACTGAGGAAGGTATTGGAACATTCACATTATTCACTCCTTCCAATGGAGCATAACTGGTTTGGTTGTAGAACTCCCCAACCAGGGGAGATATTGGGACATTCATATGTAGGCCTGAAGGTATTCATCCCTTCTGATGGGGCATAACTGGCTCAGCTATGCTGACATGAGAGGCAGCTGTAGCTGTCAAGTTTTAGAAGGTGTCATAAACCATCAAAGACCCTCGAAGCATGCCCAAACTAATTTCAGGGAGGACTGCCCATGATCCACAGTGTTGCAAAAGCACCACAGTGTTGCAAAAAAACAGTGTAAAACTCCTGCCCCAGGGGAGGTATCTGTGTGTTCCCACCTAGCCTGAGCATATATTAACACACTGAACTTTGTGTTTCAGGGGCTTCCCCCACCCCTGATGGATCAAGACTGTGACCACCACTTTTGACCGACAGATATCAAAATTGCAACAATCGATGCTTGTCACTGGATCCCTGAGTGGTGATATTTTTCTCCTCTTACCTATTCTTTTTCTTTTCCTTATACATTTTCTTAAGTGTTATTTGTATGCCTTTGTATTGTTATATTACTATAGATAATAATAACCAAAATGAATACATACCTCCTTTCCATTGCAACCAAATTTGTCATAGGGTTACCCTGGAGGCAAACTCCAGATCCCCACGTTTAGTTCTTCAGAGGAGAGGAGACAGCAAAAACAGGCTGCAAACTTG
>VZRJ01006055.1:135712-216131 GCA_013397565.1 Ptilonorhynchus violaceus
GGGACCCCTGGCCCGGGGGGTTGGGGGAGAGCCTCTCCCTTGCTGGTGGTCAGCAGGGAGCCAGGGAGCAAGACAGGAAGTGAGGAGGTGCTGCATCACTTCCTAGATGTTTTTTTTTTTTAACATTCCTTTCACAGAGACATCACAGAAACACTAAATGGCTCATAGAACTGTCCTTTACCTGTTCTCAACCAATCAAATTGTCTCACACCGGGTCAAACCGTGACAAAATTGTTCTAAAATAAATCCTATGCATGTATATATTTATAAACACTGATCATTTAGTGTCATTCCACTTTAATTCACTCCAAGGGATCTATTAACAAGAACCTGAGTTACCCTGGCCTTCAGGGGCGCATTGTAACAGTCAGAAATAAACAGATAATCAGAAAAATAGATGTCATCCTCTAAAAAGGAGACACAGTTATCTATCATATCTGTAAAAGCAGAAATATTGCTGCGTGGAAACACACAGATGAATAAATAACTGGGGATAATTACATTGCCAGCAGCTGAATTTATTGTGAACTTTGTCAGCTAAAATGTCATTCACTTCTCAAATGGCATAGTCAATTAAATCAGTTATAAAATGTACAGCAACTGTTAAAATGTTTCATTTTTGACATTTTGTATTGAGTACATTGTTAAAAATCAGTGTTTTTATCCCATGAAGTCCTTTAGAAGGTGCTTTCTATCACTAATTCTCCAATGAAAGTTTCTTTTTCCTTCCTTTGAAAATGGCTATCCGTCAAGTTCTATACTGCACAATCAGTAGCATGATCAGTAAAAAAAATATTTTTGAAACCTTTATGTTTTCTGCCCTGACAGCATAAATGATTGCAGCTACAATTACAGATAATATGAAGAAAATGGTGGCAAAACCACTGCTCACATATCTCTTCTTCTAAAATGAAGCTTATTTTGAGAAACTAGCCCAGAACATCTTATATCCCAAGTAAGCCCGAGCTGGAAGACAATTATCAATTTGATAAACTGTAAAGAGAATAGCAGAGACACAACTTCATTATCTACCATTTGTATGAAAAAGCTACAGCTATGTGATTAGAGGTTGTAACAACAAATATCTGTGGACATTTGACATTGAGAGACACTTCTTAAAAAACACTTGACAGCATATTAAAGCTGCTTTGCTAAGATGGATAAAGGCAAAGGCATTCATAATTAAAACAACTGTTATCCTTAATTATCCTCTAGCTGCCCGTGTGCTAGATTTCCTGAGGGACAATAATTTGGAGATGGGTCATGTCATATAGGCACATTACTCAGAAGAATACATACTTTCTATAATTCATGCTTTCCCTGCCGTTGTACAAATTAAAGGATATCCCAGTTTGGGCTAACTCTAGAAGACAGATATGTAGGGACACCTTTTGCTTTTGTTACAGCAATATAACGTAGAGGTCAGTAAGAAATGGGCCTCTCCCATCACTGTCAAGTCATATGGTTACTTCTGCATCTAAAGCAGTGGTAAGCTCCCTAAGCAGAATAACCTTCCCCAAACTGTCATTATTTTCAGAGTGGATCTGATCTTCTTGTCAAGCACAAGAGCATTACAGCTTGCTGCCAAACACAAGGGCATTACAGATTGTTGACATTTGAAATACAAATGGGAGAAAGGTTTCTGTCTGTTCTTGGCATAAATTAACCCCCCCATCACCGTCCCCCAAAGACCTAGTGAATGCCCTCTAAGCATGCTCTGCTAATCTCCCCAATTTGAGATGCATTCAGGGACTTAGAATACCTAAATCTAGAAGGATCAGGAAATTTTTATGCAGCTGATCTCCAGCTATCCCTTTCCTGTACCCATTAACTGGTTTGGCTACTGTTTAACTTCCAGAAAGCCAGTCTTAATGGGAAAGAATCAAGAAAGAAAGAGAAAATCTATCACTTCCTCTGGTAATTGTTTTTCCACTGATTAATCAATATTAAAACTCTCTGTGTTTTCATATTGGATTTGTCTGGTTTTAGCTTCCAGACATTGGTTTTTGCCTTTCTTTCTCTTATAGCTCACCAAGTGCCTTAACAGCGGTTTTCTCTGTAGGACATTGTGAAGCCACTCACATTAGCAGTCATTAAATTTCTTCTGCATAAACTGTAGTGATTGAATTCTTTATATCTCCCTCAGGATGGCATTTTCTTTAGCCTTTGAATACTTTTCTGCACCCTTTGTGATTTCTCAGTAATGTTTTTTTGCAGCGTGAACCCCTATTGCTACTCATTATGCTTGTGTTCGTCTTTTCATTACTTAAGAAGTGAAAATCACTTTGCTGTTGTTGCTCAGTAATCCGTTATATTTCTTCTTTCAAAAGAATTTAAAGATGTGTTAAAAGCATATGCTTTTGACATTTTTCCAGTACATATTCAGCATTTTATACTGTTTATGTGTAGTTTTGTCTGCATCTGGAAAAACTGCATTCAGAGTGATTGAACCCTGTTTATCACTATAGGAATATTGCCCTGTCCTTTGTACTTTCCCCTACTGCTACTTATGATGCTACCACCCTTTGTTTTACCTGCACAATTTATATGTAATAGTTGTTCTGTTAAGTCAGTGAATATACTTCAAATGCAGTAGAATACCTTTGGGTTGTGCTCTTCTGCGTCACTTTTAATGAATATTTCTCCACACCTGTCAGGTACACCTTTCCTAATTATCTGATGTGCTCTCACAATGCTGTGCAGCACTAACATTTTAGTTGAAACTCTGAATGATAAGATTCATATTTAAACAAGGTGAAGCATTCACAGGAGACAAAAGAATTTGTTTGGAAGAGTTTGTGTTTTCAAGACTTCTCAGGCTTTCCTCTTTCCCCATAATTCTCTGAACCATCCTGTATCTCTTTTGGCTGATCCTGGCAGCAAAAACTCACATGGGTGCCAGGTTAATTGTGCCAAGAGCTTGGTAAGACCCATTCCACCTCTGTCAGACACAAATGCTCATCCATTCTCTTAGTCTGACTAATTCTTTTAAATCTAAAGACATAAAGAAAATGGTCCCTGCTTTCCTTTAGTAAGCTTGCACTAATCATGCTTGCTTTCCTGTAAAACCAGATTAAAGGAGATGGGCTTTCTGCTTTTCTTCTTCTCTGTCCCTAGGCTGTCCCCAACAGACTTCTGTCCTCTTCATGAGCTTCAAAGGCTGCTTCTCTTTCTCATTAAACTACTTTCTCTAGACTTCTTAATCTTCTCCTTCCACAGCTCTCTCATCATCCTCCTTCTTTCGGTGTCTCCCATTATCCCTTTTTTGTTCCCTTAGCTTTCTCAATAAGCTAGACATAAATGCTTCCTTCAGCAGAATTTGCAGTAGATGTTGCTCCCTGTGTCCGTACATTTACTGTTCCTCACAAGTCCTTCTTGATTTCTCATCTAGGAAAAAAAAAAAAAAAAGAGAAAAAATCCCTGCAATGAGTAATGCCCTACTCCTATCACTCTCTACTAATAAATCAGAATTTCCTTTTGGTGAGATTGAGGAGTTGGGAGACAGCCCTGCAGATGGAAGAAATCTGTGGCCACAGCATTCAGCAACTAATTATTACCAAGCCTAAAGTCACTTCTTTAACACTTTTTCTTACCAATCTGAGATTAATTAATGAGATTATAGTGATCTAGGAAGGTTCCAGTAGAGGAAGGACATACTTTTGCTCTCTGCAGGCTGCTGAAGAAGAAAATTTCTAACATGACTTGTTCCTTCTCTCTCCTTCTTTCTTGCTACTAATTTGGCCCCATTGCCTTCCAAAATTTCCGTTATTTGGGGCAGTCAGTGGCTTCCTAAATTCAGTACAAAATTTGATTGAGATCTTGCTTAACCTGAGGTAAACAAGAATTGCACTTCATGGTATTAAATTAGGGAAAATTTGGGTGACTGACATTAGAATCAGGCTTTTACTGCACAACTTCTGATTTTCTGGTAAATTGGTTAGAGCAACTTCTTCTGAACTTTTGTAATCCTGGGAAAGTTTGCAGTTGCTTCTGAAATGTAATTTTTTTTTATAATTTTCTTTGTGTGTTTGATGTGACATGACTGTTATGACAACATTTAATTTCATGTGAGTTCTTTGTGACCTTACCCCAGGACACCATGAACCTAGTTAACTTTAATTGAATTAACAAATATATCATTCAAAATACTGTTGCGGAAACAAAGGGTTGCATTTTTCTTTTCTATTCTTTTTCAATCTATAAGGTAAGAGAGTCCTTTTCTGGAGTAAATAAAGATTTATATTACCTGGCAGGAGCAACATCAGTAGTTTTGCTATTTGGATGTGTAATGCATTTGAACTGATCTCCAGTTGCCTGTATTTCAGTCATTTGGGCACAAGTGGAAAAAAGTAAATTAAAGCCAATATTGTCTTGTACAGTCCAGCATAATTAAAAGCAGTATCGATATTCACAGATAGTAGGCTTAATATGAAACTTAGATTTTATTTTTGTGCTTTTGCTCAAACTTATGGTATTGACATTTCAGACATGTGCCACCAAACCTTAGATGTGCCTTTCCATAGCTTTTTCCTCAGCAGGTTTTATTTTGGTATCTGAGAATATTTCTGTTCATTTGCAGAACTCTTCCATTTTGACACCAATGGTATTTTCATCTCTAAATTCTACGGCCAGTAGTATTTCTTTAAGTAGTAACTGACCTTTTTCGGTTTGGGGTTTTTTTTTGGTTGTTTTTTTTTTTTTTTTCTGATGGACTAAGGGAAAAAGGCAAGAAGGGAGTTTGCAATGTGTTTTTTTTCTGAACACAGTTTAGATAAGTGCGTAGAATATTATTCAGTTTTCTATGAAGTATAAATTTTCCTTCAGATGTTGAATTCAGTTATTATTCACTTATTTGTGATTAGCTTTAATACGTTTAGCTCTAAAAAAGTAAAAACTCATACAATATGAAAGAAAATAGTCTTCATCTGAAGCTTTGCTTTAGGAGAATCAATGTTTAGAAAATTCTCTGCCCCTTTCTGAAAACAGAAATATTCTAATATTTCATTTGAGGTAGTATTGGAAATAATATGCTCCAGACAATTTAAGACATTAAAGAAAACCAGTTTAAAATCAGTATTATGCCACTAATGTAAAATTGTTCAACTATGTGCCATCATTGTAATAAAGCTCTCACTGTATAATACTTAAAACCAGTCCATACTCAGCCTTTGGTCTAGAGTCAAGACTGAAAATATCTTGTAAGGTTGATATTTTTTGGTCAAAGACTGTGGCTGAATTTGATTAAAGTGATCCCTTTTCCTTAGATCGAGATAAGGAAAAAATTAAGTCAGATATCTGATATTGTCAGGTATCTGAGAACTCTTATATACCAACAAAAGAAACCTCTTCTGATTTTTTTCCACTTTGTCACAACTTGTTTTAAGTGATATATTTATGACCACAGTATGTCTCTTCATTTCTGAGCTGTAATTTGCCATTTTATGAATACATTCTTGTCCCAAATTTCATACTGAGCAAGATCAGATGATCAGAGTTATGAGATTACTGCATTAAAGATACTTCCTTTCAGAACCTGAAAGTCTCCAGCCTTCATACTCATCCTTCCACTAAAACAATTTAGAAAATTCTACTTGAACTCACTTGATCAAAGTAATTTCTAAAAACTGGAAACCATTTTAGTGTTCTTTAATTACAAGGTGCTAGCCATACAGACTGCCCCTTCTGTGCTGGCAGAAATGAAATATTTTCTATAATTTTGAAAGTCTTCTGATGACTGAGAATAGTTATTGTGTAACAGAAGATTCAGTTTTCAAGAGCAAATTTTAATTTATGTACAATGTACTTTACTGTCTTAAGCAGACCATTATTTGGACAATTAGCTAGAAGCAAAGTCATTCTCCTTTGCATTGATTTGTTGATAGAACAGCCTGCTCGTCTCATTTGCAATCAATGACATTCTGCCAAATTTCAAGCCATTTATTTTTAACACACCTTCTCTTAATACAATTACTATGTTGCTATTTTTAAAGCAATCAACCAGCCACAGTGAGTAATGTTATTACTTGTTCAGCTGTATTTAAATAACATATGCTGGAAATATTTTACTAGTTTATGTATTAGGACAACAGCAATCATAGGAATTAGTTTCTTAATAATTTTTAATTGTTTTCTCCACTGATAAGTGCAGTTTCAAAATAAACAGCTAAAAGACAGGTATTTCCAAATGTAAAGAGAAAAAAATTCTAATCCTATGTCTTGTGTTCAAGGAGAACTGAGTTAGCATTAACACACAAGCTTTGACTTTTATGAGCTCTGTAACAGCCCACTAAGGTACAACAGAAAAGGCTTGTTGTTTCACCAGAAACAACAGGCCTAGTTTCTAGTGAAAGTCTCACTAAAATGACCATTTTTCCATTAGAGATGTCAGATTCAATAAACAATTGTAGTGGTATCAAAACTATATAGACACCATGGCACTTCTAGGGCTGTCGATTCATAAGCAGTCTGCAATCCTCCTTAATTTCAAGTACAAAGAGTGAGACTTCAGAGGAGGCTGTATAGTAACACGCCGTGTACAAATGCTGTTCAGCGGAAATACTAAAGATGAATAAACCAATGGCACTTTTTCCTGGCTAAGGCCCTTTGCGCAGAAGAGAGGTCAGACTGATTCTCTGCTTCAAATTCTATTTAGCTGTCCATACAAGAGGTATGTTTTCAACAGGAACAAATCTTCACACTTTAATATCTTCATTAGTATTTCCACACCTCTAACTTAATTGGAAAGAAATTTTTGAAAAGTTTTGTACTAAGAAAAGCTTCTAACTAAGTCTACTTGTGGTTTCTGCCAGAGAATGGTGTGTTCCTAAAGTAACTTTTCCCTTAATAAGGAGAAGGAGGGAAGAGATTTCTTCACAAATCACTATTACCATCAATACTTTTTTTTTTAATTAAAAGCTGTATCGTGGCTCATCAGTCACTAGTGCTATTCGACCTTATGTTTGACACAGAAAGTGGTCCAATGATCATCAAACTTTATTTGCTACATGGGGAATTGCTCTGCACAAAACCATGACTCCCAGTAGCAGTATATTTTGTTAAGTGATTCTAGTTGTGCAAGACAGAATATTCTTCAGTACTGTCTCCTCAGGCTTCTGACATCAGGGCATTTTTCTTTTTTAACAGGCTTAATACCATTATAATGAGATTCATGGACAGTGTTGCCATATGTCGTATGGAAGCTAGACTATGATTCACTGCAAAACCTACAAAAATGTCAAAGCAATTTTCTGGAGCTCATCTGCTTTTCCAAGAAGACTGGGAACCTCTTCTATGTGGGTTCTTCACTTCAGGAGTCTGAAAATTTTCCAGTGTTGTATTTTTCTACGTGACTAACATCTATCTCATAGCACTTCTTTCTTATCTCTCTCCTCTTCTCTAGGAGAAAGGAAACAGTGTGGTCAGCGGACTGTTTCTGGGAGGCTGACATTTTTTACTGTTACTCTAAACTATCTGTATTCTGTTTCATGCTTCTATGTTATTGGAGGCAAGGACAAAATTATCTTTGAATGTAAGATTAAAAAGTTGTGGTATGTTTTTATTTGATGTGGGAGCTTTTTCTACAGTGTTAGAAAGTATCCCAAGGAAGGAGTCTCTATATTTATAGATGAACTGTATTGTTTCAATTTATCTGACTACTCATGGCTGTTGGTTATGTCATAACTTTGAGCAATCCTGGAACTGTAAGTCATCCTTTAAATGTCATGGGCTTAGATCAATAAATTCTCTGATTTTTTTCTTTTTTTGGCTAATTAATTTGTTTCATGTTAATTATGTTTACTGTATGGCAAGTATGAAATTTTAGGAGAAAAAAGGGCAAAGAATTCACCCAAAGTTTATGCTCTCATTTAAACACTAGTGTTGGCTTCTGAAGCACATTCAGCACTTTCCCTAATTCTGCCAGTGCTAGAGTCAGTTCCAACGTGCTGTTTACTCAGTGTAAACAGAATTAGTGCAGTGTTGATAACTTTCTTGGAAACCAAAAAAGAATATTACAAACTGAAGTTTAGTTTTCTGATAGTTCTAATCTTTCAAGTCTTGCCATCACTAAGTTATATATGACTTGCCTTAAGTCATTAAACTGAGATCCAAGCCAGGAAGTGTTTAATGGGAAATGTAATGTTCAAGTAAGGATAAAAAAAAAAAGGAAAAACATAACTGTTCATGTAATTCCTGTTTATTGACTCTTGCTTTCATTTTCCCCATAAAACTCAAGCAAAACTTATGGACAAATTTAAACTTTTAAAGTATTAAACTCTGTGAGTTTCTGCTCTTAATTTCAATTGAGATCATATATGAGAACTTTAAGAAAGTGCTTTAACACTCTACGTGACCGTAAATGTCAGAATGAACCGTGTTCTCAGCTGATTTCTAGCTCAGAAATGTTTCAGATAGCACATTGTCTAGAATGTTTCAGATAGCACAATTAACCAAACTTTTCTTAAGATTCATGTCAAGCCCTCTATGTCCTCACACAGGCAAACTTTCATTAGGGTCAGTCATTCAAAGTAACATACCTGTGAATGTCTCTGCAAGTCCAGGATAGTGAGGAAGGTCTCAGTGATACCAGGGAATTAACTTTCTCAAAAAATATATTGCTGTGCTAAATCATATGCTAGATGATTTATCTCCAAGACACTACCCAGAGCTGTCAAAAAGAGATAATCAAGTCTAAATGGAGCTGAAACACCAGAAACTCAAGCATACTTTATAAGCCTATCATATATTAGTGAAACTCTGAGGAAATCTGAGGAAATCAAATTCTAAATCTGTTTGGAATCACTTGACTAATTAAAATACATTACAACTTCAATAGCAAAGTCTCTTTCTTCCTAATGGTAGATTGATCAGGAGCTTAAGAAGGGTGTCTCAGATTAAAATCATCACAACTGTATGAAGTCTTTGCTTCAGCTCTTGCTTCTGTACAGTATTATTTTTGTCTTTTTCTTGGTTAGCTTTTATCTTTGTTTTCTACAAAGCGGTTTTGCAGAGCTAGAAATAGGTTAAACCCCATTAATGATAATGTATCTAGAGCAGTTAACCAGTTGGAACGAGTTCAGTGTTGGAACGCTCTGTATTTCACAATTGTTAAGAGCTGGCATGCAAGGAATTATTCTCCATGGAACTGAGTTTCTCTTGGCAGCTTGCCCAGGTACTCCAGCACCTCACTGCAGAAAGAAGACATCTCAGATTTACATGGATGTTTGCTGTGCATTGTGGGCAGGAACACACTGCCCAGAATGGCACTGTATGCATTTATATTATTTTTGAGATTTTTTAAAAAGGTATTTCTAGCACTAGTTAATCCATCACACTCCCAGGAGAGAAATGCTTTTTTGTTATTCAGTTATCTCGAAATCACTTTTAACTCAAACTGCCTTCAAGGTAAAATGCATCATAAAATTATTAAGATCACAATAGCTGAATAGACAGAATTGCTATAAACATTTATAAAAGTCAGAGGTGGTGGAATGAAAATTCTTACTCCTTTGTGCATGTGACTTCATAAAGTCTTTTTTGACCTCCATTTCATCAAGTATTCTTTCTTTCTGCAAGCCTTAGATATCTGATTGTGTCCAATTAGGAACTTCTCAAAGTAGGCGAACCCTTACTTTTAAAAAAACACTTTGTATTTGCACCACAAGATCTCATTCTTGAAATCCATTCAGGTAAGGTTTCTTTCTCCACTTTTTAATTTCTTTCTTAATGACAACACAATTTTTTCATTCCTCTCAATTAGTGTCTGTTCTTATCCTCTAGGCTTCAGTATTTTTCTAAAGCCAGATGTCATTTGCTGTGTGTGACTGATGAACTAACAGCCTTTTGTCTCAGGAGGGATCAGTACCCTTCTTTGATAACTCAAGATGCATCTTTCAGTGTGAAGTGTCTTTTCTGCTAAATCTTATATTTTATAGTCATCTGTACTTTAATGAAAATACTTGACACAGAAATCTAAATGGGTGAATGGATGTAGCTCATTAATGGATTTTAACTAAAAACAGGCATTATGGTAGGTAACCTCTTCAGAATGACAGTGGGCTAGAGGTGATTAATCTGGAAAATTTTCTTCTAAAGCTACTGTAAAAGGCCTTTAATCTCTTTGTGCCATTTCCTCTTTCTACTTACACTAGCTAGTACTGTGCCTCTGAAATGAACATCAGGAATTCTACAGAAAAAGCCCTAAATAAGAGATACCTGGAGATTTGGAGGAATGGGCTTTTTTGGGGGGTAAGGAACCTTAGGTAAAAAAGGCTTCTCCCTACGAGCAAGGGTTTTTCTAAGGGTCCTGTATTGCTTTGTACTTCTCTATGAGGGGATTCTGCACTGAGTTTGAAGATTTTGAACATCTAGATCATAATGGAAGAAGCACTGAAACCACACTGATTTCAGTTGGTACAGACTACAGGTTAATTTTCCTTATTCTCATCTTCAGTTGCGGAAAGAAATGCAAAATCATAGAAATCCACCCACAAGTTATTATTTGGGAATCGATACGCTGTTTTTGATCAAACTCATTATAGAGAAGTCAATTACTCCTCTGAATCTTTTTGTTTTGGAGGTGACCAGTCAAAAAGAGCCTCCATTTGCTCACAACTGAGAGAATTTATGGGTGGGTCCAGCACTCACATATTCACCAGGATAAGGCTCTCACACTCTGTAACTGGATACTTATAATTCAAGTGTAAATATTTATTTGACCAAGTGTTTGATGTCTTGACTGGTATTTTGAATTTTGTCTTTCCCTCATTTCTCATGCACAACTAGCTGTAAACCCTGATTTTATACATTGTTGGTTAGGTTGGCGGCTTTTTGTGATTCATTTCCTCAGTAACTTAAAAAGTTGCCATAGTTAAACTGCTTTTTGTTCAGGATTCTAAAATGAGGCTGGGTGCTTGAAAAATAAGCCTCCTACAAAGGATTTAGTTTAAGTCAACAGAGTCAGGATATGAGAACACTGGGGAGACGAAGTCCACTGGTTAGACTGGTGCAGACATCAGCCTGCTGGGTGTCCAGAGGTCATCTTTGTCCTGAAGAAGTCTGTATCCTGATCACAAACGACTTTGGAAAGGGGTGCTTGGATTTCAGTTTGCTGTTTTATATGGTAAGAGAATAGATTCTGGTTTTAAAATGTATTGAAAGCAACAGATCCATACTATGGGTAAAAAAATCTGTTTGACTGTTCTTGGCAGTTGGAGAGGATAGTTTTTAAAATAGTTTACCAATTAACATGAAATGGTGGAATTGAAATCTATTTTTAAATCAATACCAATTATGTATCTCTATGTTTGATGTTTCTATAGATGTATTTCAAGAATTATTTTACATTTTATTGGTTTTATATCCTTGGGAAAGGTGAAGCAGCTTGAGACTTTTGTACATTTTGTAGAGTCAAGTCTTTTGCTTCTGTTTCCTTAGCGAATAATTTTTCCATGAGAAAAAATTATCAGCTTTCTTTAATTGGTTTAGATGCATTTTATTCCTTTGCCTAGCCTGCCCTGGTATGTGTGCTACTTTGGTACATGTGTCTTAAATATTTTTTGTGTGTTATTCTCTTACTTGGTATTAAATACTGCATATTTCATTCTACTATTTTCTTTTCCACTTTAATCTGTTAGCAGACAGCAAGCTGGAATGATTCAAGATGGACAATGACTTGTGCTGGGATAGCAGCCTAGGAAAAGAGAAACTGCATTCAATGAAAGATGCTCTTTCTCTTACTGATGGAGGCACATCTTATTTGGGCTATCCAGCTTTGATCATTCAAGTTACTGAAACACTAAATTGTGTTTGAGTAACTTGGCCTCCCAAAAAAATCAGACAAATAAGGCTCTGGCATTTGTTCTCTTGCCAGGTGTGAGGGGTCGATTTCAGCTGGATGCCACGTGCCCACCAAGCCACTCTATCACTCCCCCTTCTCATCTGGACAGTGCAGAGAAAATAAGATGGAAAACGACTTGTAGGTCAAGAAAGGCAGTTTACTAGAGCAAAAATGGAAGGATGCACTTGCACATGCAATGGGAAAAAAGTAGAGTTTATTCTCTACTTCCCATCCACAAGCAATGTCTGGCCACTTCCCGGGAAGCAGAGCTTCAGCATACATAGCAGTTGCTCTGGAAGGCAAATATAAATAACGAATGCCCCCACTTCCTCCTCCTTTTTTAGCTTTTATATCTGAGCAGACATCATATAATATGGAATATCCCTTTGGTCAGTTTGGGTCAGCTATCCTGACTGTGTCCCCTCCCAAGATTTTGCGCACCCCCAGCCTGCTGATGGGTGGGTGGAATGTTGGAGAGTGAGTGCTGATGCTGTGCCAACTCTTCTCAGCAATAGCCAAAACACTGGGGCGTTATCAACACGTTTATAGCTACCAATGCAAAGCACAGCTCTGTGAGGGCTGCTATGGGGAAAATAACTCAATCTCAGACACTCCCAATACACCAGGGTAGACAAACTCTGCCCCAGTCCCAGTCACGGACAAGGCTGGCCAGCTGCTCACTCTTATGCTCAGTCATCAGTCCTAGCATGGTTGAGTTTCTTTTGGCAGGGCAGAATCTCCACCACTTCTGGTTGAAAGTGGTGTTCGCAACTTCTGAAACATTTTACCTTCCAGCTTTGGAGGGAAGGGACTTTTCTTGCTCTGATAATACAATATTACATTATACTTTGTCTGATTTAATTACTTGCATAATGATTTTAAAAAACATCCATATTTGTTGAACCCTTTTAATCATTTTACATCATACATATCTTTTTTTAAATTCGCATAATTAATTTTTTTGTGTTATCAGTTGTTTAGTAAATAAACTTGTAAAATATTGTCATGAAGTTGATGCATGCATACACTTTTCATTTTTAAACTCTTACTTGTCTTCATCTGTCGATAGAGGACTTTTTCCCTACGCAGCCATGAAATGCATGGAGCCAAGGTTATTCTTTCCACTTGAAAATACCAAGTTTTGATGCAGTTGCTGGAGCTAGGAGACTTCTTAATTTTCTTCATCACTGCTCTTTATGTCCCACATCATAACCATAATCTGTTTATCTAAGGGCTAATTGGTTTTCAGTAGCAACTTCGGTGTATCACTTTCTTGGCAGCAATACATGCATTCAACACATAGACCATCTTCTATATAAATTGCTTTAGCAATATTGTATATTGCTGAGTTACACCAGTATATTCTTAAACTCTACGTGCCTAGATAAATTGAAACTCTAAGGAAGACAAATATACTTTGTCTAGACATTCTTTATACTTGGAAACTGAAATTTGTAACCCTCTGCTAGATTTCATTTGTATCTCTGTGTATTTGTGTATTGGATGGCATATGCATACACACACACAGCACTACAGACTGAGAGTCACAGTTTTTACCACTACTAATAAAAGTCTTAAATTAGGGGAATCCTAAAGACTAGAACAAAGGATTTTTCTGAATTTGGAGATGAAACCTGGCAAACAGTGAAACTGTGACTTGTTCAACAGTTCTTCTGCATCACAAACAGACCACCTTCCTTAGGATGTCTCCTTGGAGCTATATAGGAGATGACAGGAACTGACAAGAGAGATGGTCCTTGCACTGTAGAGAGGAAATGTAGTCAGAACAAAAGAATCAAGAAGGGAGAGTAAAAGGAGCATTCTGTATTCCGAGTTTTTTACCAGAATTTGAATTCTTTTAGGAGTAAAGACAAAAAATTACAAAGGCAGTCACATGGTAAACTTCCTCAAGTGTTTTGGGAATTGCCAGGAAAAAAGTTATTGAAGGTGAGAGGAAAAGTCATTGTAGCTTGGAAACTTCATCAGAGATAACATGAAATATGTAGCACAAGCAGCCAATTTTATCAAAACAAGAAAACCCTGATTTAAAAGAAAGGGGGAAAAAAGAGAAAAAAATAACCTGAAGGATCAGAAAAGAAAGGATTTGTGCTGGTCATGGAACATTTTTTCTGCTACTGAACTGTATGCTTGTGAAGATGTACTGTCTTCACCTTCAACAAATGCACCTTCAGAAAATACTGCACAAGTTCAAATGACTATTTGTCTAATACACTGGAAGAAAAAGGCAACATGTCCAGCAGCAATGGTACGTTCATAATAGCACTCATAAGGTTATCAAAGCATTTTATTTTCACAGAATTCCTACAATGAAGCTAATGTTTTCCTGAGGGAAGGAACTTAAGCTGGATGATAGCCTTCTTGGCAGACACTCATAAGAAAAAGACTGACCTGGGGTTACTGTGAAATCTCTGAAACTTCCTGTTGACAATAGTGTCCAAAGATGTGTGTGCATACTACTAAAAGGATAACACATATGTGTCCAGATTTATGTAGAGTTGTATTACACCATTTCTCAATAATAAAATGAAACATATCACTAATGCACTAAAAGCCAAAGAAGAATAAAGTAAATTTGCATGGCAAGGTAGGCAACAGAATGTGAATTGTCTGCATGGCACTAAAGATTTAGGCTCAAAGGTCTGATTGATAGTCATATTTTAGGGATTTAACTTCCAGCAAATCATTCTGTTTCTTGCTGTGGCTTTTTTTTTTGCCAGGTGGTAGCTTTCTTAGTATGTTTGAAGAGTGAAAATAACTAAATAAGATGTTTAGATAGAAATAAAGAGTTTTATTAAAGAAAAAAATTTGAAATAAATCCTGACTATACAAAAAGAAGGAACAGATAATACAGGAATAAAAAGAAGAATAGTTAAATTTTAAAACTAAAAAAAAATTATAAATTTACTAATAGAATTTAAGTACCAAAAGTGAATATAATCTGATTTAATGAAATTAAAGAACCTGAAAAAAATGATAAATTAAACCTTTGTCTTGAATTCTGTTCAAATATAATTGCCAGTTTAAAAAAAAATGAACAAAAAAATAAATAGAAGTATTAGCATGAGTCAAGGTTCTTACACACAGTATTCTGTTTATGAAGTGTTTGTGAATTTCAATCTGTTATTGCATAATTAAATAGTTCTGTCTTTTTAATGCTTTATTACATTTTGTTATTATTTAATTTTGTTACCGCTTTTGGAATGAATTATTTGTCCTCCAGTGATCAGTAAAAATATATCTGCATTATTCATGGATTTTATTATTTTTCTTAAAACTTTCCTGTGTTTAAATCTTATTTGCACACAAAAACAATAAAGGTTTTGTCTGAGCTACAGAAATTAATTTTAAATCCTAGTTTTGTAAAGTGGTGGCCTTACCAACTTTAATCACATTTTTTAAATTATTGCAAAATCTAGTAGTGCTCCAAAGTATTTTGTTAAGATTTCTTCATCTTCCAATCGCTTTTGTCTTATTTTCACACTGGAAAAGGTGCCATTCCTGAAAAGGTGTGTTTCCTTGTGGAGAAGAAAATGTTGCAACTTCCTGCTGTTATTTTGTAAACATGGGAGGAAAACATCTTGGAAAGACTATTCTGGAAATGTAGCTTTCTTATTATTATAGGTGCTTTTTTCAGTGCCATCACCATTGCTGTGGTCATGCCATATGAAATACTCTTTTTCTCCTGGATACGCAAAGTTGTAAGTTAAGAAGATGGAAAATTCATTTTTATAACTGTGACTGCTAATCCAGGTCTTTGCTGGAGGCAGTTAACTCTGTGGTGATAGAGTCTGTTGCCAAATTGTCTCTCTTCCCAGATGTTGCCAGGAAACTACTCCATACCACTGTACAGGGTCCATACTGTCTTTATTTAGCTAATCAGGAGGGTCTCTCTCCTCACCCCAATCACCCAAGGAGTGGAAGTCTCCCCTTTCACTCCAAGTTAGCTTGGTATCATTATACAATTCTGGTTCCTGTCTAGTGTACAAAACCACTGCAAAGTAACATTCATGTGTCAATTGCTAGATAAAAATCCTGTAGAAAGAATTGTTTGAACTGTAAAGCAAGAGGACCTGCATGGAGGCCATGAGCACCATGCTGAGACCAAGGTTCATATCTCAGTAGTACTTGTCACCCCTGTCCCTTTACAAGAGTTTATAAAAGCTGTATAAACTGCTAATAGCACTAGTACCACATGTAAATAACTTACCTTGATTGTTCCTTGCTGAAGTTTCTGGAATGGGCAAAATTTCCAGGAGCCTTGGTTTTACAATTTACAAGTTGTCACCTGTGGTTTTCTTCTGAATGCAAGAAACAGAAGATCGTAAAAATGCAAATGCTCGTCAAAAAGTAGCCCTACTTTAAATTAATGCCTCAAGGGCCATCTTCCAGAAGAGCTGTGATGAAATGTGAAGACTGGTTGTTGTCATTTTTCCCCTGTTACTTTGGCTTGACGCTAATGTTCTGTTACGTTTAATGTTTTTCAGAACTGTAAGATTAGGTAACTCCTCCTCACGTCCATGTTATCCATAGCACCTCCAGTTACATCTTTAAGATTCCTCTTGACAACATGCATCAACTCTTTGGTGATGTAAACCTTCTCTGAAAACGTTAGATCTTTCCTGCTGGATTACTATTCCAGGCCTTGAATAGTAATGCTGCTCACACTCCACATGTTAAACAACCTGTCACCTTTTGGTGCTGATTGTTGTTCACAGCTGTAGTGCTTAATTACAGTCTATGCTGCTATAGGTTGAAAGCTGAGAACAGCAGAGACTATATTATCTGGTAGCTGTTTTGGCCAGCTGATGGCCAAATGTGTAGCTAAATTAAATTCCTTCAACAAAAGCAAATAAGTAAACAAATAATCAAACAAAACACATCAACTGTAATAATGATGTTACGATGGAAATTGTGGGCAGGTTAATTAGTTTCTATGTTATAACCATGAGGCCAGACTGAACTACACTGATTATTCATTTATAAATCCTTGAACTATAGTATAGAAAGGCAAATACTACCAGCCTGAGTTCCTCTGACCCAGAAGAAGAATCCAGACCAGAAGTACCCAATAACATGAGTGTATTATCAGCACAATGCTTCACGGAAAAGAGCTTCAGTTTTCATAGGAGTTCTTGACTTCATCTAGAATACTGGCATGGAATCTAGTGGAAGAAAAAAAAATTATTGTTCTCAAATGTTTCCCTGTAAATAATGTTTTGTATGCCCACTCTGTCATTAACTTGCAGAATAGCATTGTACTAGCCCCTACAGCAATGCATAGTTGTTGTTAAAAATGTTTACTATTTAGAACGAGAAGTACCTTCTTGCACATTTTAGTATTGAGCATGATGCCCTGTCAGAGATCTGGTGAAATTCTTTGGTTATCAGGCAGATTGTTGGGCTGCCTCCTCCAATCCACTCTTGAAGCACACTAGATATTTTCTGCAAACTAAATGCACCTCTAAAATTTTGAAGCATGAGACTTTTGCGTGCACTTACAGCTTGACTTGCAAGGAATTGGTAAAGAAAAGACTGACAATACATTGCTGTTACAGAAAGGGCTCATTTGTAAAATCGTGCGCTGCCCCTCACTGAAAGCCCGGAGGATAGCTGCTTTCTCCCACACCAGGGCTGCAGCGTCTACCTCAGGCGGCTCACAAACCCTCTCATGCTGGAGGGACCGGCTCCTCACCCGAGGGGGCTTTCCAGGGCGGATGTTCTGAGGTGCGGTCGGAGAGAAAGAAGCTGAGAGGGGACTCTCCGTATGGGTTCCACATACAGGTTTACTGAGGTGAATGTTCCAGGGATGGAAAAGCCATGGGAGCAGGGTTACACAGGGTTTTATACCCCACTGAGTGGGGGCGTAGAGAGCAACAGTAACCAATAATCTGAGAGTTAAGGGGAGGAGATAAGGCGGGGACATAAAACATTAACCAGCGGGAGCAACAGGAAGGAGGCACTTCAGGAGGGAACCAATGGGGCATCGAACAAAGTAGAACTTTCCAGAAACCATACATATTAACGAGGGGAAATGAATATTCAAAGACTTATACATGGAACAGGGAGGGGAGAACAAGTTACCATAGTAATAGGGCCTGCCGGCTGCTGAACTAGGGGAGAGATCGGTTTTCACTGAGAGAGCAGTCAAATCTCTGCTCCTGCTCCAGACCACCAGGCTGTGGGACCAGCCTCCCTTTCTGGGGTCTGGGCAGCCTCAACTGTCTGCACCACTACACTCATTCAGATAATCCTAGTTTTCCTGGAAGATCTACGCCTACATAATTGACAATAATTTATGGGAGTAGTGTGTGGGAAGATGGTAGGGGCTGAATTCTTTGCAGGAGTTTTATTCAGCACTCATAAATCACACTTTGCCTTCATAGTATACTGCCTCCTAGATTATAAAATCTTTCTCCCATGAGAGGTCCCCGTGTTTCTCCATGAAGTTTCTCTGTCTGGGTCCTGCTGAATTTCTTTTTCACCAGTCCTTTTGTTGCTTTGTCTAACCCCTACCTCACATTTCTTCGCTTTCCATCAAGACAAAAAGGAGATAGTTGTTTTCCTATCTCTAATGAGCCCCTGAGCAGAGTGATTATTGATCATAACAGGAGTGTCAATTTGTTTGTTTTGTGGTGATGTTCTGACAGATGTTTAGATAATTTGTCAGAAAAAGAGTACTCATTTGAATGTACACGTGTGATAATTTCAGCTGTAACAGCTTTACTGTGTTCATGAGAATTCATAAGTTTTGCATCTGTTTCTCAAATCTTTCCTAGGTTAAATTGGCTTCCATACAAATGTGTGCTGCTTCAAAGCTAAGCTCATGCTTAGATGTATTTCCTGTTCAAGTCTTTAGTTAAGATACAGCAAAACAGTGTAATAAATAAATGGAGCCAGGATGGGGAGTTTTAATCGTTTATTGATTGCATGAAACTTGAGCAATTTTTCATTGCAATTCTGTGTGCATAGAGCTTGCGTTTAGCAGAGAAAGATACTCCTGACAGAGAAATCATTCATTGTTAACTAAACAGAACTTGCAAACTCTTTAAAATTTACTTGTTGGGGAATACTTTTCCATAAAATATTTCTTAACGTGTGTTTTTTCCACAGTCATTATTCTGGTTTGTTGCTTGCCTTTTTTTAAAAAAATCATAGTTATTTAATTACATTAAAATAAAATTAATTTCATAAGCATGAAAACATATCATGCTTTGGCTTCCAACAAATAATATTATCTAAATGTAATCAGAAATTATCGATATTCCAACGTGACCATTTATATGATTTACTTTAAAATTGAATACCTTTTAAACTTAGTAGTATATTTTGTACAATGTCATTATCCACATTAAGTTTTGATATTTAACATGAAAATAAAATCTCAGCTTCTCTCTATGGGCACCTCTGAAATGATCAGTTTGCTTCGTGTTACCAAGGAAACAGATCTTTGTAAAGATATAAGGCCACTTTGATGTCATTGTAAACCACTAAAGTGGAAATCTTTAGTATTTGTCAGCCTCTTGAGAGTAAGCAGTTTGCTCTAATCAAAATGAATATAAAATTATTCTGAGCATGTAGAAATGCAGTATTCTTGAAGCAAGCATGCTCACTACTAACCACACATCTTTTTTTCACAATGATTCAGGACTGAAAGAAATCTGACTACACTTTATTGAAAGATACATAGATATCTAACCCTGCATATTCCTGAGCAGTTTTGTTCCCGAAAATTTAAATTGGCACATGTATAACAAGTTGAAAACAATATATTATTCAATTCAGCTGCGTACTGTGAATTGCTCAAGGGGATAAAACATCTTTATTTTTGAAACTCGCTAAGAATAAAATGATTGGAACATAGAGGGGAGAAAAAATAATAACTACTGCTGTTGAGGGCTACTCTGTGAATTTGGAGAACAAGCCAAGTCCCTTTGTATGCAAGGGCCTCACAGGCGTTTGTGCTTAGGGAGTGAAATGACTGACTAAGTCACAAAAATAATAGAAAATATCTACAGGAAAAAAAAATCTCATTTTAAATATAAAGCCATGTCGCTGTGAATATGGAAGGTCAATTTCTGCTTATCTTTCCTTCAGGATTTCAATACAATAATAATAAAATCCTAGACTAAGACAGCTAGCTGTTTAATGCCTCTCAAAATAATTCTCTGGCTACAGGAGCTAGAAACATCTAGCCATACACATCTTAAGACAATATTTTGTCATTGGAAATGTGGTGTATAGAAATTAAGGAAAACGTGAAAAATTAGCATCATACTCTGACACCTCATCAAGACCCAGAATCTTTTTGCTTAACTACCCTAATGGAAACAGCTGGATTCATGATAACAGGGGTAGAGAACAATAGTCAGAAAGTACTTTCGTGGAATGGGTGAAGGAAAAGGAAAGTAAGAGAAAGAACATGGAGGCAATTTGAAAGGGAGAGCAGTGGAAACAATGAGGCTGTAAAAGACATAGCCTGAAACCATCAGCTACAGAAAGCTGGGAGACGGGGCATGCATTCACAGATGAGTTGCAAATAAGAACCAAGCAATATAGAGGTGAAGTAAATAAAAGATAATACCAAGGAGTGGTGGGAGTGGAGAGCCCTTGCTTACCAAGATAGTATGGCTGATTGCACATGGTTATTTTTTTCTTTTGTCATGTGCTCCCTTCACTTTCCAAACTCCTTGTTTATTTTGTTGAGCATAATATAAAGATGAGAAACTTCAACACTTATCACTCTGTTAAGTACATTCTGCTAAATAAACACCTGAGTATCTATGTTTGTTTAGAGGACTGTAGGCTTTTGGTTAAGTAATACATTTCATCCCTTCAGTACCATCAGGAATAGGGTCGTTGTGTTTATTATTATCACAGTCTGACCTTACAGATAGGTTAATGTTAGCACCAATACTACTTAAATTCCTTAACTTTTTATGAGAGCACTCACTATCAAAAATATTTACTACTTCATTTACATATATTCCAAGAGAACAAGAATGTTATCCATATGCCCTCTTATGTTAAGGATAAATCATTACATATATATATATATATATTTCCTTTATATACCTACAATCATTATAGCCTCCTGACAAGTCCAAAGAAATGACTGGTTAATATTTGATTAACTTCTTATTGTCAGCTGGAATGGCGATCATCATCTAGAGCCAAAATATAAGCAACAAAGCCATGAATCTGTACAACAGGTCTATAAAATTCAGTTTAGCCATATATAATTGCACCTGAATGCAGTATTTCTATGAGACAGAGGAAAAAAACTACTGCCACTCTGCTTGGCACTGATAAAATAGTATTTTAAATACCATGTGTATGATAAGTCCAGCTCAGGAGGTACAGGAAGCCTATGTTAATACATATTGGAAAATCTCAGTTTTGTTAGCCTATAAAAAACAGTGCTCCAAAGATATATACTAATTCTTTATAGAAAAATTGGGAGTGAGAGAGAAATGATAAAATAGGAGAATAAATATTCTCTAGGTCAATGGTAACATAAAAATAGGAAGGAAATGTTGATTTTAAAAAAATCTTAAGCTGTAAATCAAAAGCATGTTCCAATTATGAAAGGAAAAAAGTTCTTAGCTAGCCTTCCTACAGGCATAATGGAAGAAAATAGCTGATGAATTTTGCAGTGTATCTTGGTAGGTTTCTTTACTGGATTATGTACATCGAAAGAAATGCTCTTTGATCTGTGAAATCACTATCAGCCTTTTATTCCTATTTAATATAAGAATCTGATTGGAAGCTGTGCCAGACAATCAATGGGTGATCAATACCAATCATGTAAGAAATGCAGGCTTTATAAATGCCTGCACACACACACACACAAAGTCTGCAATATCTGCTGCCTGTGCTGCTGCCAATGCATCAGATATGCATACACTGAGCTCTATGCATAGAAATATAAATTCCATCTTTTAAATTCACATGAGTATCATGAGATTAATACGGACTGAATTTTAAATACGTAAATATTGGCTGGGGCTTACCCCAGTTTTAGCTGTTTAAAAATTAGGTATCCAGACTAAGTCGTGGCTCTTTCTGAGTTCAGTGCAGTCAGCCCTGGCAGCATATACATCCCACCTGCCTTATACATGTATTTTAAAGTGAGGTTAATTATTTTTTTTTTTTTATCCTAATCACAGCCTCAGCTGGCTGGATTAAATAAAGTTTGTAATTTTAATTACTGTAATAAATCAGTAATTTCCCTTTGGAAACTGTAAAAGGAACTTTTGCAAGTCCCAGATAGAATTTAGTGGCAATAGTTTATTTTTAGTAATGGTTACTCTGCTAGGTGTTCAGTTAATATCCATAGTGAGACACAACGAACTAGAGTAAAAAAAAAACTCTGCAGAGAATTAGAGATACCAGCTGTGTGGGATAATGAGGGGACTGACTTAAACTCCACACTACCTGGTGCAGGCAGCATGTTGGCAACATCCAGAGATCAGCTGAAAACTTCTGCTAATAAAGATGCAGTCCAACATAAGTCCCTAAATAGCTTCACCCAAGCCAGTAGGCAGCTGACCACCTGCTTTAATAACTAGAGTCTCTTGTGACTTGGAAGAACTTGCCCCTATTGGAATGACAACACACATTCAAAGTTCATGTTTTCACCTAATGCTGCGGGAAGGAGGACACAGTGCTCAGATCAATTCTTACATCTCTGCTTCTATTCTGACAATAAAAATGCTGCCAGCCAGAGATGATATATGGGTGCAAGACTATGATACAAGGTATTTCATAATGATGTATTATGGTACTTTTCCTCTTGGATAATACAAACGGTCAGTGTATTCTATAGGGGAAATACTGGTGATAATAAAGGAAAGACAACACTTGGTGTGGATTGTTTGCAGAAGAATTTCAGTCATGTATGTGTCAGTCACCAACCAGTACTTTTTGCTAAATATATATTGCAGACAGCATTCAGCTTGCAGCTTGCACAGAGGTAAGTCCTAGCTCTGCCACACCATCAACAGCAATGAAATTCCACAATTCAATTGTATTTCTTAACCACCAACACTCAAGTCTGTGCATTTTAACATCAGAAAGCAATGACGAGTGCTGAGATACCTGCAAATTTAATGGTTCCATTACTCTCTATCCAGGAGTGTACTTTGTTTTTAATGTTATTGGGGTATGAAATACTTTTAACAGATAAGTTGTTCTACAAGACAGACTTTTCTAGCTGGAAAAACACAAAGTAGAGAATCTCAGTAACATACCAGTGAGGCATCATGACAGCATTTTTGATTCTTTCAGGGTAAAAAGTAAAAGAAAGAAAAGAAAAAAAGAAGGGGAGAATGGGAAAATTATATTGGAACTATGAAGTAGTATGCATTAAATCAACCAAAAAACTTCATGCTGAAAGATTAGTGTACACAATGTCATGCAGAAAGGATCACATGACATTAAGGAATGGAATTACTGAAAGAAGATAAATTTTAATAAACATTAGTAGTACTAGGAAATTTTAATAGAGTAATAATAAAAATGTAATGCCTTTTGCATGAAGAATTTTTGTTTCAACAAGAATTTCTAATATAAACTTCATCATATGAAAGCCTCTTCATATAGACATAACATAAAAGAGGAAATTTCATGAAACTAGTGACAAAGTTGAAACTACTGATACAATGTGGACCAGAAAAGGAAAAATGCAATCATAGCAATTCAGTGACATACAGTGCAAACAGAGAAGTATAAATGATATGTAAATGGATATAAACTGGCCAGGAATAAAGCTAAAAACACCCATCAGGTTCTTAATACAGTTAGATGGTTTCATCATCTTCTATGGCAGTAGTAGAAAGCAATAAGAATGAAAAAAAAAAAACAAACAACCAAAGAAGATTGGCTTTAAGGTTAAGCTGTGTAAATTAATAATTTTATAGACCAACGTTCTGGAGAAACAAATTATCAGATATGAAGATTAGGGAGATCCTTTCCAGTCACATATTTGTATTCTGAGAAAGTTGGACAATATATTCTTGTATGTCAAAGATGACTGCATTTTTATTCAGCAGTATGTGCACTGCACCTGGAGAACGTTGTGAATATTTTAAGGTACCTGAGACTGAATCAAAGACAATTCACATGTCTTTTTATCCAAAATGAGATAATAGAAGCCTTGGGAACAAATTGCAACAATTATTTTTGAAGTTCTTCCTAGGACATGGTCTATTTCTGCTGTAATATATGAAACAATAGATCCCTACAACAAAAAACCTGGCTCTGTTTAACCACAAGCCTTCTCAAGTCAGATGAACTCTCATCAACCCCTACAGGTAAGCTTAGGCTTGCATATGGATGCACAGGATGCAACAAACAATGTAGAAATGAGGGCCTGAGCCTGTGGAACAGCAGTTGATTTTAGCTATCTCCACAGTGTTTCAACTACATCAAAAATCCTGAATCTTCTTGAAAGATTAGATGTTTCAGCAACAAAGGTCAGGCTTTTATTAAAATCACATACAATTCACAGTTCAGATGAATTGAAAAAAGCTACAAATTACCTTGAAAAATTAGTAATTGAGCTATTCAGAATGCTCGGGTAGTTCAGGAAAAGTTCACCAAATAATAAAAATAGAGACACCACTAAGTCAAATTTGGTAAAGAAGGCTCTCTTTCAGTGTAAGTTACTTTACAAAGGTCAGCATTTGACAAGGATTTGAAGTGAAACACTAAAATCTTAATAGCCTCATAACAACTCCAGCCATGGTAGAAGGTACATATTCCCAATTTTCAGCAGTGCAGCCGACTACCCAGCCTACAGATAGATCACTGATTTGAGCACAGAAAGATATTAAACTATTAAAGAGAGCATCCAAAGGAGGGAAACAAAGACAGTGAAAGGCCTTGAGAGAAAGCCACATGAGGAATGGCTGAGGTCACTTGGTTTGTTCAGCCTGGAGAAGAGGAGACTGAGGGGAAACCTCATTGCAGTCTACAACTTCCTTGTGAGGGGAAATGGAGGGGTGGGCACTGATCTCTTCTCTGTAGTGACCAGTCCCTGACAGGACACAAGGAAATGGCCTAAAGTTGTGTCAGGGGAAGTTTAGGTTGGATATCAGGAAAAGATTGTTCCCCCAGAGGCATTGGAACAGGGAAGTGGTCACAGCACCAAGCCTGACAGAGTTCAAGAAGTGTTTGAACAATGCTCTCAGGCACATGCTGTGACTCTTGGGAATGGTGCTGTGTAGCACTAAGAGTTGGACTTCATGATCCTTGAGGGTCCCTTCCAACTCAGCTTATTCTGTGATCTCAACATTTGGCAATTCAACAGCTATACCAGGGCCCTGAGGACACTAAAGGGGATGGCCCTGATCAGCCTGCCCAGAGGCCTCCCCACACCTTGCCAGTGGCCACGTCACATCTAGTCTCGGGCCTGACCTTCCTCTTAGGATAGCTTAATACCATCCTCTTTTTGGTCCTACTCCCTTTTGCTGCTGGCTGGATGCTGGATCCTGGACCCTGTTTGGATGCTGGACCATTGCTTTGCCACATCTAGGGCTGTAGAGAGAGCCTCTCACCCACAGTCAGCTCTGCTGTCCCAGCACCGCCTTACCTCAGGTCCCAGATCCCAGCCTGGAGGAAGCAGCTGGCTCTTGCTGCTCCCTGTGCTATAGCACACCACTACACCTGAATTAAAACAAAAATACCTCAACAAAACAAAAAGGAAGAAAACAGAAAAGTCCCAAAGAAATCAGTCATTGGAGCTAAGGCTGCAAGGAGGTACAGCTTCAACACTTGCTTGTCTCAAAGCACAGCTTCACAGAATCATCAAGTTTGGAAGAGACCTTCAAGATCATCTAGTCCAACCCTCAATCTAGCACCACCGTAAACACTCATAAACCATATTCCCAAGCTTGAATGCTTGGTGGGACAGTCCTCGCTTAAGTGCAAACCAGATTAAAACTGCTGAGTTACAATTTAGAGGTTCTGCAAGAAATTTTAACCTCAAGATGTGCTTCCTATAAATCATGGGTTTTTTTGAAGCCTTTCAGAATTCAGAAGTAATGCTTCAGTTTTATTTAAGTAATGATTAAATAGTTTGGGATTGACATTAAATTTGTATACTTTAAATGAAAGGGGTAAAATTGGTTCATTATCTAGTTTATGTATCCACTTAGTACAGTATTGCCTCCTTTGGTGCATAGTCGTGGACTGAGTCTCTCAGATATTTTACTTAATTAATTGTCTTTAGAACAGTAATTATTGTTTGCTGTTTTGTTTGCTTGTACCTCCGACTTATCTTTGGCTTCTATCACTATTAGACCAGTACCATCCTCAGTGCCATAGTGAAATATTATTTCATACTTAAAACATTCCTGTGAACTGCAAAAACCAGCAACATTTATAAGTTTTCTCTGTTTCTACTATAACATCCACAAGCCTGCTAGCAAAGGGTATATGAAATGAGTTAAGGGTATTTGTGTCAGGAAGGTGAGACCACACATTTAAAAATCTGAGGATTTTACAGAATACTGTGCCTTTAATAACATCACTGGAAAGGTTTTAGTGATTCATCACAGAGTTTTGGTATTGGATATTGAGGAAGCCTTTAAAAAAAACTTTGTGGGAAATACTGGGCAGGTGATAGCAAGACACAACAGCAGAATTACCTTTGTGAAATTCGTGTCAACAGCTGCCTTCCCAGTAAATCATACTCATGTCCAGAGTTTGAAGTGTGTGTGGACAAATTTGCTGATCTGTGTGGCATAAATACCATGGTGGGAAGTCAGGGGAAAATCCACTCTGAGTAATGGAGGACCATACTCTTTATATCTTTGCAATCTTTTTCTCACCACATAATAGTCTTGGTTCTTGTATGTTCTCTAGAGTTCACTTCTCGGAGTTAATTATGTACCTGTAGAATTAATGGGTGTTGATAAGGACTAGCAATAAAGTCTCTGGCTAGGCACAGTAACCTTTCATCATTGGTCTCTTGATTTGTTTCTAAGTGGGCTGGTTGTTTGAGCTGACCTATCCTGCTGGCCAAGTTACTCTGTTAGGTTGCTGTTGATGTGAAAGGCAGCTGACTAAAAATTAGTAGGGGCATCAGGAGGACTTCCCCATAAGAGAATACTTGTTTTGGGGGTTTTTTGAGGGATTTTTGTCTCACGCACTTGGAATGTCTGGCTTTGTGGTTTAAATGACTACAGTGAGTGAAAGTGCAAATGACTGAAATGCAGATTCATCACCATAGCTACAGTAGAAGGTGAATTAAACTAAAGATTTTGTGCAAGTGTATTTTCTGGGCATTTTTCATGGTAGGCAGTGTGGTGGCAGTTTGTTTTCACTAATCTTATTGCTCATCAATTCTCATGTTTCTAGCAAGAAGACAAGTGAATCGTGGCTGATTTATCGATTTTTAGAGAGGCCTAAAGGTGCAATCTTTAATTTCTTTTCAGGTTCAGACGTTGTCTTACGGCTTTGAAATGGTTACTGCTGCTGCCTAAAAGATTTTAAATAAATCTGCTGACTCCACTGCTGTTTTGTAGCACATTGTGTCCATGTCAAACTGTTATCTGTTATTAGAGTAATAGGAGGAAATGGAAAACAATAGTTGCAAATTTTGGAAGCTGTCAAATTCATGTCATCATTAATTTTGATTTATTTACTTTTATTCTGGAAGCATCTCTGTAAATGGTAGGAAGGAGAAGTCAGAAAAATGTCAGGTCCTATCAAAAAAAGGAGAAGATTATTAAACAGGAGGAAGGAGATGAAAACAGCAATTTAAATGCCAGTACCAATGACAAGCTTGTTAACTTGCACAGTCCGTGACAAATAATAAGGATTGGGATGGGTGTAGCAGTGGAGGTGGAAGAAACTCAATCAAGTTCTAAGCAAAAATACAAGAATAAATCTTTACATCTGCAAGTAACACAGGAGCTCTTCTGTGCTCTGTCTACCAATGGGACTGCAATACAAATATGCACCCTTGGATGAAACACCTCAAACAGCAGTGTTTAGTAGTAGTCTAATCCAGTTTATTTAGGGATGTCTTGCTTTTTTTTCCAGTTCTGGGTTTAAATAGCTGTACTCCTTACAATGTTCAAGCTAGCTGGTTTAAAAGTAGTTTCAAGTATGACTACTGAACAGTTGTGACAGAAAAAGCTTCACTAGAAAGGTTCCCTTTAAGAGCATTCTCAAGGAAGTTTCCTTTTAAACTTTAAAAGTGTCAGACAAATATTAAATATTGCTTATAAACAAAATAGTAGTCCAGTGAGAGGAAGAAGCAGAACACCTTCCTCCATCTCACTAGGAGAGGAGAGTTAGAAGTGTACCTTTTTTACTGCCTGCCTTTTCAAAGAGGGGCAAATGAGCTGAAAAAACATTTCCAAAGTCGCTGTGAACTGCAGTGCCAAAATTATAAGAACTATTTAACATTTAATATAAAGGTCAAGCATTTAAAAAAGGTAAAATGTGCACATATGATGGCTCGATAGGAATGTGCTAAGGCAGACTGCTGAATTTGGTTTTCTGTTATAAAGAAAATAAAAATTCCAGAGCTAGTACTGTCCCCAACACAATTGCCTGAATAAGAGCCTTTCCATTAATTTCAACAGGAATTGGATCTATCCTTTAACTCTCTAGGCCAAGCAATGACACCAGCCAGTCTTTAAAATCATGATTTATTCTAAATGCAGCCTGCAGAATGTCACCAATGGAGTGTTCCTTTGTGCTCAAAATAGTGTGTCTTTTCAGACAGAAAATACAGAATTTGCAGTTGGAAGCAGCATTGGACCCATGTTTGTGTTATTACTTCTCACTTCTAAAGATGTCAGCTTTTAATTGGCCAGAGTATGTCACTGAAATGGGCAGCCAGACTCCCCAGTTGCAAGTTAGGATAACATCTGTCTTTTTAACTTGCTTTGGCAAAGGAAGCATGCACAATTTTTTGTTATTCCAAAAGCCCTTGAAGCATGAAGAACATGAAGTTCCAGTGAACTGGAACTTCCTCATTCCACTGATGCTGTGAAAAGTTGATTTCTTTTCTTATCTTTTTTCCTCTCTATCGTTCCCTCACCTTTTTTTTTTTCCCTGTCTTTAGCAATTTTGTTGAAGCTTTTATGACAGAATCACAGAATAAGCTGAGTTGGAAGGGACCCTCAAGGATCATCAAGTCCAACTCTTAGTGCTACACAGCATCATCCCCAAGAGTCACAGCATGTGCCTGAGAGCATTGTTCAAACACTTCTTGAACTCTGTCAGGCTTGGTGCTGTGACCACTTCCCTGGGGAGCCTGTTCCAGTGCCTCTGGGAGAATAATCCTTTCCTGATATCCAACCTAAACCTTCCCTCACACAACTTTAGGCCATTTCCTTGTGTCCTGTCAGGGACTGGTCACTACAGAGAAGAGATCAGTGCCCACTCCTCCATTTCCCCTGACGAGGCAATTATATCTGCAATGAGGTTTCCCCTCAGTCTCCTCTCCTCCAGGCTGAACAAACCAAGTGACTTCAGCCATTCCTCAATATGGCTTTCTCTCAAGGCCCTTCACTGTCTTTGTTTCCCTCCTTTGGATGCTCTTTCTAATAGTTTAATATCTTTCTTATACTGTGACACCCAAAACTGCACACAATATTCAAGATACAGCCGAACCAGTGCAGAACAGAGTGGGACAATCCCCTCCCTTGCCTGGCTGGTGCTGCTGTGCCTGATGTTCCCTAGGATACGCTTGACCCTCCTGGCTGCCATGGCACTGCTGACTCACATTCAACTTGCCATCAATCAGGACCCCTGGGGCCCTTTCCACAGCAGTACCCTCTATCATCTCATTCCCCAGTCTGTCTGTACAGCCAGGGTTGCCCCATCCCAGGTGCAGAATCTGGCACTTTCGCTTGTTGAACTTCATCTGGTTGGACTGATTGCCCAGTCCTCTAATTTGTGGGTCTCTCTACAGGGACTTTCTGCCTTCAAGGGAGTCTACAGCTCTCTCAGTTTTGTATCATCTGTGCGTTTGCTTACTATCCCTTCCAGTCCTGCATCCAGGTTGTTTATGAAGATTTTGAAGAGCACAAGGCTTGCTGAGTCCCACTAGTGGCAGGTCACCAGTCTGATGTCACCCCATTTGAGACAATCTTAGTTGATATACAGGATAGAAATTCTTCATCCTTATATTATGTAAATTTTAAAATTAAAACTTTAATAAAGTTGAAAACACTCTTTACTCTGCAAACGATGCTGACATGCATGTATAACTGTGCTGGTTTGGCTGTAAACCAGCAGGGGAAATTAACTCCACACCGAATACCTCGAGAGATTTTAGGTCAAAATTACAATTTTAATAAAAAAGGTTAAAATAAATGCAGTAATACAGAAACACTGACTTAAACAAACCGACAGAGTCACGGTACAACCTGACACCCTGTTGAGCAGGGTGGTAGCTGTGCAGCCCAGTGAGGCACTGGTCCTGCAGGAAGGCCTGGTAGCCCAGTCCCGGTGGTGGAGTGGAGTAGCTGAGTCCAATTCCGAGGAGTGGAGTAGCTGAATCCAATTCCGAGGAGTGGAGTCCAGTCGAGTCGAGAGTCCCGTCGAGAGTGGAGTCCCGAGAGCGGAGTCCCGTCGATTCGAGGGTGCCCTTCTCCGATCCAAACCCCTTGTTTTATGCTGTGTTTCTTGGCTGGCACCTCCCCCAGGGGCGGGGACTTTCACAATGGAAGAGGATCTTCCCGATGTTCTATTGGTTGCTTTGGTAATGAGCTTGGATGAGCCCTGGGCTCCTCTGAGATGCTCCCCAGGGTTCGATGGGGTTCAGGTTAATTAGTCAGGCTGGGTGGTGCTAATGGGCCATTACCTGAGATCAGATAATCAGCTGGGTGGTGCTAATGGGCCATTACCTGAGATCAGATAACCAGGGTGCGTAGTGCTTCCTGTCAGTTGGAGTGCTTATCTCAGTTGAGATAAGGAGTCCCAGGTGTGTAATTATGAAATTTATCCAGCTTTTTGTGGGTGGTAATAGAATACATAACTAACCCAGGACAATACCATACTGAAATTAGCATTCAAGCAAGCTGTTTTTATATTTTTGTGTGTATGTGATGCTTTAAAACCACACAGTATTAGCTGGCTTCTAACATTTAGAGCTAAATAGAAATAGTGAAGAAGGGTACTTAATACAAAAGCAGAATGCATATAGCTCTTCAGCAGAGATCAGCCTAATTTTGGTGAGTTTTTAATAACAAAAGATAAACTGAGGGGCTGAAGAAAGCAGAAGAGGAGGAGGCAAGATGGTCAGATGTGCAATTAACCCAAAGAAATACAATTGTAAGGGAGCATGGAAAAGAGCAACTAGTTGCATTGAGGTGGAGGTAATGTCACCCAAACTTCTGGAAGTCCTGATCACTTCCAAGACGTAGATGCTTATCATCCTCCCAGCTTCAACACTGGGCTGGTCTCGACATTGACTACCTGCATTGTTAAGGAGCAGTGGTCCCTCTAAAACCAGGAGATCAAGAACAAATCCTAGAGTAAACAAGGATGGCCAGCAGGTTTTATTTTTTCCCCCCGTCACCTTTCTTCTAGCATAATTTGGATGTCAGCCAAACCTTGTGAAGGTCATTTTCTATACACTGTTTTTCGCTAAAGGACTAAAGGTGGGAACAAACACCATGTACTTCCAGATGAGTCTGAGATGGAGTATTTCAGGTGCTGCAATACCTTTTGAAATGTAGACCTCCAGAAGTAACCAAGGACAGTGTTCTTTACGGTATAATATTATTATATATGACACTTCTGTGACAGACCTCTTTTATGTGCTTTTAGCCTATGGCAATATGTTATGGAGAGAAGAATTCACTGACACATCCAGGAAAAGAAACCCAATGCATAAAAAATTGAAATGACAAGGTTGACGAGGTTATTTTGTAGCTTTTGTTGCATTATGATAATAACTAACAAACTGTTATGCTGGGTCCAAAACTTCTTAGGATAAGCAATGCCTTTTTCTCTCATATTCTCTTCAGTACACTTCAATATTTGCTTTAGAGTGTTTCTCCTCTTCTCCCAGTAGAGTAAAATGATGCATTTTGTAGTTTGTTCACGAAATACCCCTCTCTGCAGTGTTGTATTTTGGGTCATCTGTGAGTGTTGGCATGTTTTTTTGTTTGGTTGAGTTCTTAGATTGCTTATTTGTTTATGCTACCATCCTGCCTTCTAAATCCAGGAAGGAATAGTACCACACCAGCAACTTCCAGCGCTATTTCTCTAGCAAGAAACGTTCTTAGTTTTTGTGTGCACATACACACTTCCCCTCCACCAAGCCCATTGCAGCCACTACTGTGCTTTCTCTATCTTCCCACTTCAGAGATCTTTCCTAGAAAAATGCTTGACTAAAAATGGAGGCATACATGATCAGATCCTTCCCTAACTAGGTCTAATAAATGAAGAGGATTTGTGACCCTTGAAGGTGTCAGCTATTGCTGTGATTAGATTTTTGCTTTTTTATTCTTAATAGAAACTTCCTTTTTTCACCCCTTCTTTTCATTTGTTTGTTTTTAATAAACTAAATAAAACCCTAAAATGGATTAGCTTAGATAAAATCACCATGAATGGATGTTATTCACTGAATTCCATGGGCCATTTAAATAATTTTTCTTAAAATATTGCTAAACATTTAAAGTAAAAAGATACTAGGGGAAAAAAAATCAAATCTCTGAAATCACATGCACAGAACCATAGGCTCTGAAGTTCTAGTGGGTCCTTTTTTTTAACAATATGAATTTTTTTAACAGTGTGAAAAATCCATGCAACACAATATGGAACTAGCTAACTCAAAGGAAGCTACTGAAGCACTAACACATATGCCGTATCAGTGTTGTGCCTGTAACATTTTGTAAACAACTGTGTTTGATGTTTGCTGTTTCTTCTTTGATCTTGTAAAACCCACCACAGAGACATGAATATGTTCAGCAAAATCTGAAAATATTTTTTTCTAGTTATGGCAGTTGTATTGTATCATTAGAAATTTTTTTCCCGACTAATGATGCATCATTTCAAGTGATGCATTCTCAATAAGGGAATCAAATTCACTTATGGCCCATTTTGCAGTTGAGAAGTAAGATCAATAATTTCCCAAAGCTTTGCGAAACAGCTGTACAACTGCACACACACACACACAAAGAAAACAAACTGGAAGGATTATTTTAAATAAAACTATAAAAAAGTCTTCACCGTTGTCAGAAAAATCTGTATCTGTGAACAATCTGCAGTTCTTTTTCTGTGAAAGATACACAGACAACACAGGGCATCTGTATTAAAATATATGACTGCTTAGAATATTTCATACTCACTTTTTGTACTCAGATACAGTATTAGTCTTATCTCTAGATAGACTTGTCAATAAAAGTCTAAAAAATAAATTTCAGTCAATAAAAGAATCTTTTTTTGATGTAAGATGGTTTTCTAATCTAAATGTGTTAATTTTTTGTTTTCAAAACATCCACTATTAATATAAATGGTAACACTAGTAAAGCCATCTGGAAATTTGCCTTTCTGCTATGTGTAGGGTTGTAGGTCTAGATAATTGTCGGAAGGCAGAAGGAAGCATGCTGGCTGTTCAGCCTAACAGTGGAAATTATGCAGGCTGTATGACCTCCTTCAGAAACCTTGAACTGAGCCTGTAATCTCTGCAGGAATTCATCTTTCCCAGAGCCTGCTGAGGAACAGATAGGAAGCAACCAGAGTGAGGAAGTGAGGTTGGAGCAGTAAGAGGAAGACTAGGGGAAGCAATCAGGATATTTCTCCTCCTGGATTCGTGGAAACACCGGGGTCTCTATAGCATGACTTGTAACTGGAATTCATGGGGTGTTTGTGTTATTTCTGACTGAGCAGGGACTGTTAACACTGTGTGTCTGTGTAGCACAGTAATTAAGGGTGAAAACTAGAGCAATTTCAAAGACTAGATACAGTACCAGAAAGACAAAGACAATTTAGGTGTAGAGTGGAATAGTCTCCAAACTGAAGCCTAATTATTGATCTATATTTCTTAATATAATTTTCATTAATTCTTTCTATTTAGAAAATAGATTTATATTTAAATACTCTACCAGTTTTCAAAAACCAATAACACATTTTCAGTCTTATCAAGCAGGAAAGCTTCAACCAAATCCTTTTTAGATCAAATTCTAAGGACACATCTGAATGGTTTCTTCAAAATCAATTGTTTGTTGCTAACTGAAGAGCTATCCTTCTCCTTAATAGGGTTATTCTTGAGACACCTTATCTAATTTTATTGCAATTGCCCAGTGTTGAATGACATTTTAAAAAAAGAGAAAAAAATAAAGGTTAGTGGCAAAAATCTTTCATGTTTTTGTCAAAAAAATGTGATGTGTTTGAACTTTTCCAATTGAGAGTGGTCCAAATACTTTGTCTAGTTTGAATGGTTTCTGCAATACAGGATTGGAAGGATTGGTGATTTTATGTGAAGTAATTATTTAAAAAGAGTTCTAAATGACTCTTCTATGCAGGTAAGAATAGTTTGAAGTAAACAATGGAGGCATGAGTACTGATGGGCAGCTGCCATCCCTGAGACAGAAGGTTGTGAGAAATAAAGAACACAATAAACATTATGATTTAGAAATTAAAGTCTAGTGTATACAAGCTCTTTTTATATAGTATTATATCTCAGAAATTTCCAGCAGAGTTTAGAAGATGTGTATTTTTCACCAGTACATTTACTTTAAAAATGAGAAACAACTCAACTTTTAGCTGGAATTCAAGCAGAATATGCCAGTGTTGGTCTGATGCTTTTAACCTTGGTTTAAGTACTCCTGATTTAAGCAATGGAAATAGATAATGGTGGTCAACAGGATTTTGATTAAGCCACTAGAGCTTACAATCTTACAAGAATACACTTATTCTTGAAAGAGTGGGTGGGATTCAAACAGCATGAGCACCACAAATCTCCTCCTAAGGTCTGGCGAGCATCTTCAGACTTGGAGAAAAAAATACCCCAATTTATATTATTCTTCATGGGAGATTTAACAAGAAATAGCTTAGAGGTAGTGTCTCAATCCTCCTTCTGAATACAGAGCTAGCTCCTTCTGATATGGTGGCTTCAAGTAATGAGATCTTCCTAATGTTGCCTCTAGGTCAGATGTTGATAGCATGAGGTAACTGTGTGTGGGGAAAGAATCACACTGAATAGAGACCAAATATGATGGTGGGGTTAAGTTTTACTAATTTATATGGAGGATAAGATGGGCCTACTTTCACTGAGAATTATTAACTTAAAGAAAAACTGATGACAAAATGTGGTAAGGACAGGGATGATGGTAGGCAAGAGAGTTTACAATGTGGACATCAATCATGTAGTACAGAGTGCTCACTGTAAATATTTTGGTCCCATATACTGAACTGCAATGTGGGGAAAACTATCTGTAATGAAGAGATTTCTCTAGTGAATAATCTCTAGATTATACTAAGCAATGTATTTATGCAATGGGGCTGCAAGCGGCCTCTGGGAGCTCTTACCAACCTTCATACACATTCATGCTCTCCTAAGGATGTCATCACCTTGGGCTGGTATCCAGCAGTGTGTGTGGGAGAATAACTTTGTGCTCTATTGAAGCAAGGAACACTACAGAAACAGCAGAAATATTTGGCAAAGCTGTGGTAGAATATCCAAAGGGTGAAAGCTGTGAAAATCTGACGTGTTTGCTAAATAGGTCTCTTGTCCAAGTCAGTTAGAGAACCTGCCAACTGCCACAGCACATAAGGCACAGAGACTTCAAAGATATCAATACTGTTAATTTCTCACTAAGCATGGAGACACCTGTAATTTGCCCAAAGAAAAATGATGGTAGGAAAATATTTAACCTTCATCTACGGTACAGCAGCAGCTTTGGGGATCTGCTTCGATTTAGCAATGATCTAGCTCAATGTTTCCGAAGTTGGTGATATCTAAACCTTATACACAGGCTTTTAATTATCTTGAGGCAATTTTTCTTCACACTGGCATCATAAACAAAGGGAGGTTTAGAAATGCATGGGAATGTCTGGAGAAGCTTGGGTAACTTTCATAGTAGCTATGACTGATTTAAGAACATTTAAAATAATAACAAGTAGATTTTAAACTTAGTGAAATTATAATGCTTTCTCTTTAACTTAACAAAGGATATATAGTATGCATTAATGTAATAAATAATTTTGCAGTATATTTGTTAATATGACATATAAGTAGACAAAATGTTAAGCATGATTTGGTATTTTGAATGAAACAATTCAAGATGAAGCTGCATGGAGACTACATAACTTGTGAATTGTGAAAACTTAATATTTTACAAATCAAGTCACCCCCAATACTTGCATGTAAGCAAGGAAGTGCCTACAAGGAACAATTATGGAGAAATCCCCCAGACCCACTCCAGGAACTCAACGTGCTGAGGTGCCTTTCTAAAGTGCCTGTACCCTAATACAGGCAGTATGCAGAATAAACACACTAAGTTAAAGATCTGCGTGCAGCTGCAGGGCTACGGTTTTTTGGGATCACGAAGGTATGGTGGGATGACTCCCATGACTGGAGTGTTGCAATTCAATAAACTTCTACAATGAAATGGCTCAACTGGTAAAAGAGGGGAGAGCAATGCATATCGAATACCTGACATTTAGTAAGGCCTTTGATGCTGTCCCTCATAGACAACCTGTTAAAGTATGGGCTGGATGAAGAGAGAGGTGATTGAAAATTACCTGAATGTCTGAATCCAGAAGGTCGTGGCACAAAGACTAGCTGGAGACCAGTACCTAGTGGTATATCCAGGGGTCAGTGCTGGGTTCAATCCTGTTTAACATCTTCATCATGGGCCTGCTGATGACACAGAACTGGAATTAAAGGATGATAGGTCAGAGGGTCATGCTGACATCCAGAGGGACCTCGACAGGCTGAAGAAATGGGCTGAAAGGAAGCTCATGTACTTCAAACAGGAGAAGTGTGAAAGTCCTGCACCTGAAGGAAACAGTTACAGGCACCAATAAATTCTGGAGAATTCAGCTTCATAGAAAAGGTACTGGGGGTCTTGGTGGACACCAGATTGCACATCAGTCAGCAATGTCCCCTTAACACAAAAAAAGTGAAATATATCTTGGGCTGCATTAAAAAAAATGTTGTCAGCAGGTTGAGAGTGGTGATCCTTCCCCTCTGCTGGGCACTGGTGAGGCCATACCCGGAGTTCTGTGTCCAATTCTTGGCTCTGCAGTACAAAAGAGACAAGGACATACTAGAGACAATCCAACAAGAGGCCACAAAGGAGATGAAGGGGCTGGATCATCTTTTCTATGAAGAAAGACTGAGAGAGCTGGAACAGTTTAGACTGGAGAAGAGAAGCCTTAGAGGGGAACTTATTATTGTACATAGATAACTTGATGGGAGGATGCAAAGAGGACAAAGCTAAGTACTTTTCGTTGCTGCCCAGTGACATGACAACAGGCAATGGACACAAATTGCAAATACACAGGATGTTCCCACTGAACATCAGAAAACACTTTACTGTGAGCGTGACTGAGCACTTGCACAGAATGCCCAGGAGATTGTGCAGTCTCTGCCCTTGGAGATCTTCAAAAGGCACCTGGACATGGTTCTGGGCAATCACACCTAGACGGCTCTGCTTGAGCAAGGGGTTTTGACCAGTTGGACTCCATAGGTCTCTTCCAACTTCAGCCAGTCTGCGATTCTGTGACAATACTGTGTCATCTCAATTTCTATGATTGTGTGTGAGTTTCACGAGAGTAGAGTATCTGAAAATAAAATGGGATCATTCAAATAGATTATAATGAACCAGTGATTGAGATGATTATAAATAGCATACTGGGGAGTTAAAGCAGTTTTTCTGTAAATGAAGTCTCTGAGGAATTTTGATGTTGCCAAGACAGATTTGTTGCATGCATCATAAATACTCAAGTTCTAGTTTGTAAGAAACTAATAGATTTTTTGTAATAAAAACTCTTTAACATATGGCTTGTTCTTTATATCATGAAGAATACAGTATTTTGTCTACTATTTTATTAATTTTTTTATTGTTGGAAGTGACAAAACCTTTTATGAAACATATTCAACTGTTCTCTCTCTATCTAGCAGGTACTAAGAGAAAAAAATTAGCCCTTCAGACTCACTGTGGGTAGTTAAATCTCTTTTCATCATAGACTTTCACTCAAACACTGCAGTTTTTTGTATTATAATGATACTCTCTTTATAAATGCTTTGATATGCAGAGAAATACTTAACTACTGGCATCTGAGCTACTATGTGCTCACATGCTAAAACTCTGTAGGGTTTCTTATTTATGCTGAGACCACTTTATATCTCTCTGACAGCATGAAGTGGGCACACCACATTTGTATTCATTTTCAGGCTTCTTATCACTGCCAAGTTGTTGAAAAGTTGCCTTAGTTTTGATCCGCACTCAAAAGTCCTGTCAGGCATATAAAATACTAAGTGGGAATTGGTCATAGTGCAGATAACAACCTTTAATATTGTGCTGAATTTCGAGAAAAAAAATATTGCAAGTCTAAGTGGATTTCCTTATGAACCACCTTACATGAGGGACAAAGTACGTATATTGTGATAGCAAGCTTGGGTGGGTGCTGTACAATGTAGTCTTCAGGGCTTTGTTTTACATTTGAAGCTCCGTTCTCTGTGAAATTCCCAAAAGAATACTGAAGAAAAATTGGTGACCATTGAACTATGCAGGCAGGGCAGATTTGTAATGCTGCATACTCTATCTAGAAAGATATGGCTGTATTAGTTTGGTCTTTTATAAATATTTTATTTAATACTTGCTCTTTAAGAAATATTTCGATTTAAGAAATATCTTCTTTAAAAAGTGAGTTTCAATACATTGCATAGAACAGTAGGACTCGGGCTTATGACTAAACCATATAAACATACATAGCTGTAATGGCATGAACAGTGAAGAGTGTCTGAATACTTGCAGACAATTACGTATGTTTTATATTGTCCAAGTTGGAACAGAAGCCACATTTCAGATCAGGAAAATAAGGCTTGCTTAGAAAATATAGTAATATTGTACAAGCTGCCTTTTTTTTCTCCTTTTTTTTCATCCTTTTTTAAGGAAGTGTATTGCAGGACTATGAAGTTTCACAGTAGTTAAAAGCTGTACATCAGTAAACAAACGTGGATGCAAGGATTCTAATTTTCATAACAATTTAATTCAGTAAAACATAAGGGGTAGGGGATAGAAATGGAAGAATGCTATATCATCCCATTAAGTATTTAAATAAACTTGGATGCTTGTCTCAGTGGCAAAATGAAAATGTTCTAAAGAGGAAAAAAACAAAACAACCATTTGATTTTGTCACTGTCTTTCAGAGCTTTCCCACATTTCATAACACTCAAGCACAACATATTAATTTCACTGCTATAAGTGTCCATATTCCCATTCCTAATGAGATCTTAGCTTGTGCAAACATTCTGGTATTGCTAGACTTTTTCAGCAGCTTTTTTATTATCTGTTCACCTATATCAAATTTCTGCTTCAAAGCAAATATACTTTATGCTCTCTCAATAACTTTTTTCAGCATGTAGAAGAAATACACGTGAATGATTGATTATTTCAGGATCAAATATATGTCTCATTACATGATTTCTAACCAGTTTTTAAGAGACTGAGTGCTTTTTGATGTTTGTGTTACTTAGAGCTCTGGGCAACACCCGTCACTGTTGTTCACAAGATGGATGGTTGTAACTGCTATTATGTCTACTGTGTGCAGTTTCAGAGAGCCACTAATATAAACGTTGTGTGGTTTATTGCTTCATGGAAAAATGAGCCACTTAATGCAGCGTGGCTCTGGCTATTCTTCATTACCTGAAATACTGTGGAAGAGCTTGTATGTCTAATGAGAATTATAGATTCAGTGCAGAGTGTACAAAATATAATTATCACTGTTTTCAGACTTAAAAGGGTCTTATTCATCATGTGCAAAAATATTCAAGAAACATTAAGAAACTTCATTCCTGCTTATTACACTGACTGCATAGAAAAAAGCGTAATTAATGAAGGAAACATAAATCTTCCCATTTCCATAAGTCTGTTTTGAGATATTTGTTGGATAGTGAATGAACGTGAAGTTTGGTATACCAGAACCTTTTATCTATACACAACTATTGTCTATTTTCCTCCTGTTTCTGTATATTGACATGTACAATTGCCAATAACAAATACAATTTTGTCTTCCATTTTGCAGTAATGTGGTAAATGAAGACAATAGATCAGAATCTAAGTAGCTTCTAAATGTACAGAGGCTGCAGAACACTCGGAAAAATTGTATAATATTTTGTCCACTGTTCAAGTGGAGTGGTTTGTGCTTAGACCTGGCTTTTCCTCCATAATAATGTATTCGTTCAGAAATATGACTGTGCATATCTGTGTATGTGCCTTACAACATGACCACTTCTCAGATGAGAATAAGTAACAGATAATCATCATGTTCTAGAGTCTGGCCTTATCATAGACGTTTTAGGAAAAATCCAGAGGATTTAAGTAACTTTATATATTTTCATAGTAAAGTGGTATAAGCAAAAAGCAGAAAAATCTTATAGAAGTTAGGAGAGTATTTTGGTAAATGTGTTTTTGTTTTAATTACATGCCAATCTTGGATTGAATGTGACACAAATTTCTACACGTTCCATCATGGGTGCCAGCTTTTCAGCAGGACTAGAAAGACCTTAAACTGTTTAGAATTGCCTTCAGTTTAGTTGGGTTTCATAGTTTAGCTTTAGTGTGGTCTTTTTTCACTTGGATTAAACTCAGTTTTTAAGAGATATTCTGTTTAATTGCTGGAGCTAATCTCTGAAATGAAAAGCTATTGTAACCACTATATAAGACAAGAATGTATGACTATGTTTTTAGTACCTACAGAAATTTACTGAGATTAACTTCCAACTTCACTCCTGTGCTACAGCAAAAGTGGCAGGAACAGGAGGAATGTTTACCACATGATGTTAAGTGTCTCAAGTTTCTCACAGATTTAAAGATAATTTTCCTCTGATTTGTATAAAGGAGCTAGCGAAACAGAATAAAAATGCCTTTATGTAGAGGGACTTTAGTAAGTGAGAGAGAGGGAAGATTTTCTGCCCATTAACTAAGAGAACACAATATTTGGGACACAAAAAGACCAGATTCCAGTCAAAAAATTATTAATATAAAAATGTATACAGTAATTAATATTATAATAACAACAACAACAACAACAACAATAATAAAGTTTAGATCCTATAACATATTTGAATATTTATATTGCACTGGAGATAGGACTCAGATCTATCTGTCATTCATCTTTTGCTAAGAAGAGTGATATAACTACTGATTTTATTGCCATGCATTCTCCTCTTGTCTCCTGCCATATGATCAGTGAATTATTCCATGGAATGATGAAAAGTTTATTGGAAAGAATATCGTGAGTCCTACTCAGAAAATTCTTTAACATGGTAATCGATTTGCTGTCCCTGTAGACAGGTATCAAATGCCTCCAACATCATGCATCAGTTGCCTCACTGTGGTGACAAAAGTTGACCCACAGGAGGTGAAATCCTCTTCTAATTCAGTCGTTACATATTAAAATAATTACTAAGCACAGTATGAATTTTAAGGAACGGAAAACAAATAAATAGAACTGTGTTGAATTGGGGAATTTGTGTGTGAACATGCTTCGAAGCTTTTCTTTCCTCAGATATGCAGTACACATAGTACAGGTTTATGAAAAACCTTGTGATCTGTTACAGTCTGTCAGTAACCTCAATAATATGTTTACAGACCTTTTGTCCTTCAAAGAATTAAGGTCAAAATTTCATGGATGGTATAAAAAGACAACTTTTCTTCTATTTATTGTTTTTATGATCTCTTTAGCTAGAACTAAGCTATTTTTTAAGATTGGAAATATGCTCTCAGGCCAGAAAAAGATTCAATATGGTAGAGGTAAGAATGCTCTGCATTAACCTCATTGAAGCCAGTGAATTCACTTCTATTTATACCAGATAAGAAAGAGAAATATTGCATCAAAAGACATGAACATGGATGGTTGCATTATTTTTAAATGGATATAGGGCTTACACCCAAACTAATAGAGGAGTGCTAAATCACTGAAACAAGACAGCAATTCTCTCTACTTTGATTAATAAATCATACAAGCATGTGTACCTGTCTAGGTTTTCAAAGTCAACTGCAGAAGACTAAGCAGGGGTATATTGGAGGAGGAAGAGGGAGTGACAAAACAAAACAAAAACCTTGGTGGTTTGTCACTCAGATCTATTCATTTATCCCTAATTGCCACAGAACCTTGTTCGCTGATGTTGCTGATACATGCATCACAAAGCACTATAGAAGAGATTTATATAACAGCCTAATAGATGAGAATTTCCAAGTGAAATCGGCTCTTTTTTCCCTCCCGTAAGCAAAAAAAATGCAAATTCAAATGATAAATCTATAGAATGAAGTCACTTTAGAGATGTGTTAAATTAAATTAAGAGCGCTTTTATAATATTGAGTAAATGGCAGCTGTACAAAATTACACATTTGTAAGCCTCATCTATTATAGTTAATTTTGCTGACTTCAAGTACTTAATTTACATTTGTTAAACTAGCTAAATAATGTAGGAGGCGGTACGAATGGTATGTTTGTTCATACTAGAATTTATCATGTAGCTTAGGATACAAGTGTTTTGCCTACTTTGTCATTTCCTTCTTTTCCTAACAGGTTTAATCAATGAAATGGAATTGCTAAGAGGTGTTTTTTAGATTTATTTTAGAGCTGGAGTCTACTTTTTAAAGGACAATCAGACTATGGTAAAAAAATCTCAACAAGAGAACACGAAGGATAGCAGAAAGTTCAAGACTGTTTTAATTGTTTTGGTTTTTGATACCTCAGAAATGGTGTGTCAGCTTCTTGAACCTACCCTGTGGGTTTACTATTTCTTTGGAGGATGCCCAATAGAATTAAAAAGTTCCACAATATCATTACTATTTGGCTGGTGTTGAAACTAGGAAGACATGTAATCTTTCAGGTTCTTTTTTCTAACGATGCCAGCATATATTCATATTTTAGGATGATATATGTCATGGTTAGTTTTGGACTCTGCAGGGAGCCAATCATATCGGTAGCAGGTAGCGTTCTCCTGTATTAGATGAAAACTAATTCTGGTGCCAGAGTCTGCTGGGAATACTCAGGTGCTAATATTTTATTGACCTTAGTGGAAAAAAGGAAATGGTTTTTCTGATGTGCTATTAGACCTGGTTTTCAGGATTGGTTGAAGTGTATAAATTGAAGAAAACAGCACTAAAAAAAAAAAAAAGAAGAAAGAAAAAGTACTGGTCTTAATATATAAACACAAACTCCTCTCACAGATTTTTCTCTGCCAGAAGTTCTTCCAGCAAAAATACAGAGATTTAGTTATTACTTGGCTGAGGGAAAATAAACACATCCACTGAAGACAGGATAAATTACACTGACATATTTGGTTAATGGCATGGGATAGTTATCATTTTTTCTGAGGTCACTTTTGTAAATTGACTATCAGAACATTGGAACAGGCTGCCCAGGGAAGTGGTGGAGTCCCCTCTCCCCCCGAGTTATTTAAAAGATTTAGAGATGTGGCCCTAAGAGACATTATTTAGTGGTGGATTTAGTTGTGTCAGCTTAATGATTGGACTTGATGATCTTAAAGGTCTTTTACAACCTAAATTATTCTATAATATTTATTGCCCACAGTTTGCCTCATAAGGGCAGCCTGAAATTCTGCAGTTAGTTCTTGCCTCAACTACAACTTTCATATTGTCATAGTAACACTAATATAGCTATATCTATTTTAACATTAATAACTTTTGTGTCACCATCAAACTTTATGCTTACTCCTTACTTTTCCAGACCATCTTTGAATGTTGTGAACAGCACAGGACTCAGCATGCGCCCGTCTGCATCTCCACTGTTGGCTTCCTTTTTTTAAGTACTCCACTCACTACACTTGACTATTTTCTTCCACTTTCTTTAAATATTTTTGTTTACTTTTTTTATGCCATGGCTGATTAGTCTTCCTAAAATGCTCTGGTAGGTTATGCAAAGCAGATTGCCTGCATACTTGCTGATCACTTCAATAAAGGACAAGGGTTTGGTAGAACACTAATTTCCTTTGAAGCACTTTTACTGGCTCTAGCTAAGAAACCTGTATTAATCTAATTCACTAATTCTGTCCTTTTTAATGAAATGGCAGTAGACAAATTGAAATGAATGTGAGTTTGCTTCTAATCAACATGAAAACCTACTGTATGGCATTAATCTTAGTGGATCTTAGTACAGTAACTGAGTAACTGAGTTCAGAAGAACACGAGGAAGTGACATACAGACAATGCAAGCTGATGTCATCAATCACTCTGAGTTAAATATTATAGCAAGAAAGCACCTCAGACAAGGAATTTCAAAAATATATGGAACTATGACTTTTCATTTGTTGAGTTTTAAAACAGGGTTAACCAGAACCAACTGGCTCACACAAGTACTTCTGCAAAACTCATAAAATACTGGCAGAAAGAACTGTGGACTGAAATGGCATAACTTCTTGTCTTTTTTCTCCCTCAGAATAAATCTGAAACTTATATTTATATTACAATAATATGTGATTTCTTGATGTATTCTTCTTATCTAATCTACTTGCTCAATACCTGGCCACATGATGAACTTCAGATTAAGTTATTTGTAGTTTGCTCTCATAAGAGCTTTGCATCTCTGGGATTAATTTTGAGTATCTTCTTCCTTGGTCTCTAAGTATCTGGGGAGGATTCAACAAGCAATTTACATGCATGTCAGTAAAATGGAGTTCTTGTGGGTAGAAATATCCAAGGTATGTATAAGGTCAATATTGAGTGAGGGAATGAGAAAATATGAGATCTGATTATTATTTGCATTTTCCTCTCAATTATTGTTTGTGAGTCCTACTTATCAAATTGTAGTCTTCCTTGCTAGGACTAATAGTCTGAATCCTGGTGAAACGTCTATAGTACAGTAAGACTTTCATGGATCCTGACTGGACATTCTAAGGGCATCCTGAATATAAATACAAAATAACAATGCTGCTTATGTTGACAAACCTATACCTGAAGTTATACCAGACAACTGAAGTCTCTCAATTAGTGGTTTTCTTGACTTTAGAATGTTTGCATTACTGACATGAATGTTCTGTGTACTTTTATCGATGTATTAAACACAGAGGGAATACAAATTGTGACAAATCTGTTGTCTTCAAGAAAATCTGTGCTATGTGGTAGTTTTTTCCTAAAGCTTAGTCAACTGCTTGTTTTAACTTTGATTTCACAATAAGTATTTTAGTGTCTTTGCACAACCCTGATACTACCACAAGTAGTTTTAATAAAGGAGGGAAAAGGTATTTGGGGGTTTCATAATGCATTTTCAGCCATCAGTTTCAAGGAGAGTATAGAAGACCAACTCAACTAAAAGCTAACTTAAAGTAGCATCTAAGATTCTGAATTTTCTTTCAGGGGTGCTGCTGGAGTTCACTACCCACAAAAAAGAAAGGCACAGCTAGCATACACACATACAACAAAGCTGAACAAAGAAAGAAAGAAAGGAGAACAAAAGAAGGAGAAAGATAATGTAATATTTCCAAGAAATGTGGATGCCATCTTTTTACAAAAATTTATCTACATGCTATATTTGATTCATGTATTGTGAAAAACAGCCCTCTGGAAGTTATGTGATATAAAAGTAGTGTAAGAATGCTGCTTTCAGATGGCAGTAAGAGATTTAAAAAGGAAAGAAGAAACCTCAGACAAAGGAGAATGACATCTTTTCAATATTTGTGTTAAATAAGGAAAAAAGATGTCATCTAAAATACAAAAAGATGGTTAAATCTCCACAGAACTGATACATTGTAATAAAAATTCTGATCTTTGCAAAAACTGCTCTATTAGGATAAATGCCAGTTAAGGGTGTGATTTTTTTTTTTAAATTTAGTGTAGTTGTATTAATTAGTGTTTTTACATAAAAGTTCTCTTTTTATATTTTAATTAGAAATGGTGTATTTATAACCATATCTTACTTCATGAAAACGATTAAGTGATTTTTTGTGATCTACGTGTGATTTTGCATTGCTGCTAGGTTATCACCGGGAGCTGTCAGCACACATGAGCTGACACATTAATTGTATCAGTACGATTAGTAACAGTAAACTCTGGTTTGTAATCAGGAGTTCTTCCTACTTCCTCATCCTACTCCTACATGTACAACCAAATGAAGGGACTACTGCAGCAGTTCAGAGCTTCACACCTGTCAGCCAGGTTCTGCCTGATCATGGTCTCCTATGAATGCCCTGTTGCATTCAGGCCAAGACTACAAAAATAGGCTACAGAATTAGGAAATACTGTAAATCTGAAATTTAAGGTCTGTAAAAATCTTTGAGGGTGCTTGAAATAATTAGTCAAATCAACCAACCAACCAAAGAGCAGGAAAAATAAAGCTCCAATCCCAGGGAGGACAAATATTGAGGCAAGAAGTCGGTAGGGTGAGTCAAACACGGAAGTGGAGAGTTTTAAGATCAGGGGATCATAGAATGGTTTGGGTTGAAAGGGACCTTAAAGATCATGGCATGATCTTCAATGCCATGGGCAGGGACACTTTCCACTAGACCAGGTTGCTCAGGGCCCCATCCAACCTGGCCTTGAAGACTTCTAGGGATAGAGCATCCATAACTTCTCTGGGCAGCCTGTGCCAGTGCTGCACCACTCTCTGAATAAAGACTTTCTTCCTAATATCTAATCTAAACATGGCATCTTTCAGTTTTTAAACCATCACCCCTTATCATGTCACTACCTGCTGTGTAAAAAGTCCCTCTCCCTTCTTTTTGTAAGACCCCCTAAGCTATTAGAAGACCTCAGTGGGGTGTCCCTGAAGCCTTCTCTTCCCCAGGCTGAACAACCCCAGCTCTCTCAACCTGCCTTCATAGGAGAGGTGCTCCAGCCCTCTGGTCATCTTCATGGCCTCCTCTGCACCTGCTCTAACAGGTCCTCATCTTTCACGTGCTGGGAACAGAAGAGCTGGACACGGTACTCCAGGTGCAGGCTCATGAAGGGCAAACGACAAGTGGAATCTGTGTCCCTGGAAGGTTGGTGCATTTCTTGCTCCTATGTTCATGTAAGGTTCTAAAGTCCGTGCTCTAGAGATGATAAAAATCTTCTTGAAAAAATGACAAAGAGGCATAGCACTGAATAGAAAAGGAAGTGAAATTCAAAGGCTTCAAGGAGAAGGGGAGGAGGGAGTGTGAAAAGGTGGAAGAGTAGACTCCTGGAGAGAGGTACTTGTAATACCTGTTATGTGAGGTGGGGTCTGGACCAATTGTGCACATCAGCTCAGACACTGCATTGACAGCTGCACAAGACAATGTGAGGAGATCTCTCAGCTGTTTAAAGCAGAAGGTCGTGGCAGCTAAAGGAATGTGAATCATCTGTATTTCTGAGTAGCTAGTAACATTGGTAAGAACATTATTGTGTACTGACCAATGGCCAGGCATTGGAAGGCTTTTAAAAACAGAGGTGTGAACAATACAAAAAGTTAGCATTATAGCTTTAGTACAGAAAAATCATGTAATCTTCTTCTAGTCAAGACTGTTAAAAAAAGATTGTTTTGGGCATTTTCAACATTGACAGAAAGAAGTTTCTCAGCCAGGCAAGGAAGCCTTAAGACTTTGCAAGAAATATAGGCATAAATTTCCTAAAGTATGGTCAAGTTAGATACTTGATAGGGAATTTCTGTGAGAAAACATGGCCCAAAATTGTTCATATGAGCATCATTTTAGACCACTAACAGTTTGAGAGTATCTAATTTAATCTAAATATTTAATCATTATCTAGGATTTGATGTTCACTACCCAGTTTGTGCTGATTCTTACTTGACCTGTTAGCACATGAATTAAAGTTTCCTTATATAAGAAATGTGATTTTTGTTTTGTTAAAAGAATTAAGAGGCATACATGAAAAATGCCATGTATGAGGCAGAAAGTTCTTGCAGGATAAAGGAAACTGGAAGGGGGAAGAAGGGAGGGAGAAGCAGCATTTGGAGTTCTTTTGATTCTGATGAAATTCAAGTTAATAGAAAATTTCCAGCTGACTTCAGTGCAACAAAAATCTACCCTTTCCAAAAGGATATAGACATGTAATTCTGAATATCCAAGCTTTATTTTATTATTAGAAAATGGGATAGAAAAAACTATCTAGAACACATTTTCATTTCCAATGACAACCTTTTTATTCCCCTTTTTAATACAATTTTGTGTTACTAAAATGAGCTACTATTGATAACTTGGGAAATTGGTGTGTATACCTGGTATACGTAGCTTTAAACATACTTTTTTAACTGCTACCTTAAAAGATCTTAGCTATCATTCTTACAATGTAAGCACTTAAAATGCTTAATAAGTGAGCAGGAGTCAGTCAGTGTGGGTAGTGAAGTATTCTATCTTCACTAGAGGCAGTTTCTGACTCTAAACAGCAAGCCTTGTGGTCTAAATCCTATATAAAGTGTAGAAATTTAAGAGTATTAATTTAATGTACTTTATCTACTAGTTCTTAAGGGAGAGAAAGAGATATGAAATTAAAAGAATGTAAAGGTTTCCAGGCTGTCCATCAGCTCCAAGATACTTGCAATGTTTTTAGGGTCAATGCTTTTTGTTTTAAGAAGGAAGTTGACCTATTCTTAACATTTAATAAGTGCCAGATATTCTCATTATTTCTGCCAAGTAAGCTGATGCAGTGTATGAACTCTTATAGTGGTTTTCCAGCCCAATGCAGATTGGTAGCACTTAACTTTTTGTAGGAATTTACCTTTCTTGATTTTGGTTCTGCACACTACAGTGAAGAAAATGAAAAGGTAAAGCAGGGGGAACAGGGTAGAGAGAACCAAACCCCACATCTCTGTGAGAGCTTTGAAAGAAAATACTTTTCTGCTGTTTATTTTAGTGCATAGAAAATGCAGATCATCATTTTTGAGTTGCAGCTCTTAACAAAATAGCATATTTGTAATGTAATGTGTAATAGCATAGACACAAAAAATCTCCTAAATTATTTATTAAACACATTATCAGTTAAATATCCATATTTTTATAATTCTCTTCCATTGACACCTCATTTTTAATTTTCATTTCAGATCCATCCTACATCTCTACAAGTTCAGGGATAGTTCACCGTCTGTTTTGAGGCTGTCCTGGTATGAGACAATGGAGTGCAAAGGGAAGAGAAACATTTGGCTCTGCAGATCTTTCTACCACGTATGAACGTGTATAAGAAGGAAATGCTGAGACTAACTTTTAAAAACATTACCTTAAAACAAATAGTGTGCTAAGTATTCACCTGGATTGGTGTGAGTGAATTCCTGACTGAATTCCTGAATGGAGAAGGAGATGACCTAAGAGGGGATTAATTAATAGAATTATATTTAAGTCACTTAGTCACTGTAAAAATCAAACTTCAGAATATTGTTTCTATAGAGTCAGTTCTGTAGAGTTTATCTTTGATCATGATATTATAAAAAGAAACAAATAATTGAATAAACCCAAACCTTTGCATTGTTTTCTTGGAATTTAGTAAGTGGTTTCTTTTTTGTTTACTCCACTCTGCATATTTATTCATAAGTTAATTTTAAAAAGATCTAAATTTAATTATGATAAAAGATTTTATGTGACTAAATTAAGTAAATTGAACCGTGTTCTACTGTAAAAAAAAGTTAGTTTAATTAACTGTGTTTGAATTGTATTTGGTTTATATTATCAATGTTGATTCTATGCTGTTAAATTTTTTATAGTTCAGAATCATGTATTATTAACCATGTTGCAATCACTGTGAAGAGTAGTGTTACTGAAATGAAGATGCTGACTTCAGTGTCATAATTTTCATGTCTAGAAGCAGCAGTGTAAGCTTCAGTAATATTTATAAATATAAATAGGTTGCAGATAAATATAAGGCATCATTTAAACGAGTAATTCTACTCTGTTCTGTGCCTTGTAAGTGAAGCCATGTAGGTTACAGTTGGCAGAAGGTTTAACTTGATTATACCACAGGTTTTCTGGGAATGACTGAGATACAGCATGACTTGGTTTTGAAGATTTGAACTTCTCTGTCACTATGGAAAGAAAATAAGAAATGAAGACCAAATTTCAAGGAGTTGTCCCTTCTTTTAGTGTGCAGGGGAGCTCTGTTTTGCCTAGCAGAGCAACATACGTGTTTAAGTCATACCATAGAGTCTTCTTCAGTGTTTGTTTCTTTTTGAAAGTTGCAGCCTTTGGATATGAGTTCGTGATGCTGAGCTCATTGTCCTAAATCAGACATAGAAAAGTTAAAAAAAGGGCTTGCTACCTATTTTCTCCATCAGTGCAATTTTTTGTATAATTTTTATTCCTTTATGTAAAGATAGTGACTATAGCAATTTCACATTATTTTGAATTAATGTGAATTTAGAGTTCTAAGTTAGCTAAAAAATTCTATAAATTCTACTCTGTGCCTCCATTTTACAAATAGGTTCAGGGCCTGTAAAACTAATGAGTGAAATGACCTTGTTTTTTGTGAAGGTTCTGGAGCACCACTTGCTTTTGGTTTTTCTCTGCAACCATAGTCCTGCCTTTTCACACATTTATAGAAAAAGACAGCAGCTTATCTGTTGAATTAAGATGTGCCTACTGAACAATATTAGAAAGATGCACTCGTGAAGTGTACACTGTGGACGTCTTTTCAAATGGGTTCTCTTGGAGGGCACTTTTCCTTGCAAACAGATAAATGCCATAGCTCGTCCCTTATCATGGGATCACCTTGCCTTCTGGAATACAGAATGCATGCATGCAATAGTAAAACTTTCTAAGATTGTTTATAAGATGCTTCATTTTTGCTATCCCTTGTTATGTGACTCATGAGTAGGTGCTTATGTGACATAGTGCCAATAAGTGGAGGGATCTGTTATGCATCCACTCAGCTGCGTTTTTGCTTTGAACACCAGATTAGAAAACATTCAGCCTTTTTTTAATTATGTTTTTTCTATTAGTACTGACCATTTCTAATTTTTTCTATACTTTGTCAAAATATTTTGTCACTGGTCAAAGCAGAAAAGCAGTAGGCAGTGCATGCTCTTGAGATGTCAGATAAGGTGAAGTGTTAATTCAAAGAAATGGCCTACTTTTTTTACTTTTATGATTGAAGTGTCTAGTGTGAGGCTAACTTACATGAAATTTGTTCCAACCTTCCCTTGAGAAAATCTGTGGATAACAAAAACTGTAATGAATGTTAATTGCAATGCTTAATAATGCCTACAGGAGTATGGATACTACAAAAAAAGAGTACAGCATAAGGACTTCAGATTAGGACGGTTTTTTCCCAGAAGATCTAACAAAAGTGTCCTAGGAAATTGACTTGTGATAATAATAAAAATATGTAATTCATGATCAGAACAAATTTTTCCTTTAATTCTTCAAGTGAGGAAACCCTGAGGGCAAAATCAGAGTTTCTCCAAAACTCTCCTGAATGATACCATGAGTTCTGTAAGCTGTGAAGCATTTTATAGATTGATATCACCTGTGGTAAGTGATGATAAGTTGATCTATTAGTGTTATTAATTTATTAATTATTATTTTCCCAAAGGCCTCACCTTTCTCAGAAAGGAATAATTCGTAGTGGCAAATACTCAGTAGAAGTATTCAGCAATAGAAAGTACATTAATGCAATGAGATGGTACTAGTGTAAATATTCCCTTAAAATATCTTCAGATATGTATTGAAATTATAGAGCTGTTCGAAATGAGAAAATCAGCTTTGCATTTTAATAGCTGTTCTTTTAAAATACAGGCTCATGGAATCATAGAATTGTTTAGGTTGGAAAGGACCTTTAAGATCACCAAAATCAACTGTTAAGCTGATACTACCAAGTCCACTACTAAACCGTGTCCCTAAGCACCACGTCCATGTCTTTTAAATACCTCCAGGGACAGTGACTCAACCACTTCCCTGGTCAGCTTGACAACTATTTTGGTGTAGGAAGTTTTCCTAATATCCAATCTAAACCTCTCGTGATATCACCCGAGGCCATTTCCTGTTGTCCTATTGCTTGTTGCTTGGGAGAAGGTACCAACCTCCACCTGGCTACAACCTCCTTTCAGGCAGTTGTAGAGCGCAATAAGGTCTCCTCTGAGCCTCCTTTTCTCCAGGCTAAAGAACCTCAACTCCCCTAGATGCTCCTTGTAAGACTTGTGCTCCAGACCCTTCACCATCTTCATTGCTCTTCTTTGATCTGAAAATAATCAAACTGTGGATATAAACTGAGATTATACATGAACGATGATGACCTCTATATCAGCCATCATGCAGAAGAAAAAGATGCACCGATCACCTTGTGTAGCTTTCTAAATGTTAATTCAAAATTACACTGAGTAATCTAAAGTTATTGGAAGACTGAAATTATCAGAAAAATTGGTTGAAAGTACTGAAGGGTTTAAAAATATGGAGAGGTTAGAAAGGTTAGATAGACTTAGGTACTTGAATCTGGGAAAGAAAAAAAAAGCAAGTGAGTGCATGGAGAATATGTGAATCACAAGTGGCAAGGAGAAGGTAGGAAGTGGTTGATTAATAATTCTGATAGCTCAAGAACCAGTGAGTTCAAAATCAAATTATTATGTATCAGGCTTAAACCAGTAATAAGATGAAGCATTTTTTACCTGATATGTAATTTAAATTTTTTGCCAAAGAATGTTGTCAAGTTCAAAAATATGACCTCAAAAAGGGATTAAACAAGCCCATGGGCAGGATCCATCAGGCATTAAATAGCTATGAAATGTTATGCCTTAGATAAAACCTTCAGCTCATGTCAGAAGCTAAGGGAGAACATACCTTAGGAAAAAAATATCCAAAGAAAATTCCCTGCTTGCTGTTTCCCGCTCATTTCTTATCAAGTACCTAAAGATTTCTGGTACATAATGAGAACGTTTCTGTTAAAAATTTACATTCAGACAGTTGCTGAGGTAACTATACCTGCAGAGAAAAAGATAACTGAAGAGCCACGAGTGGCATGACGAGGAATAGAAGTGACAGTAATTTTGCCAATTTGATCCCATTCTGCAGGAGGTAGAACACAGAAAAGCCACAGCTTTTATTCTGGGGCTTGCTGTTTAAAGCCTCCAATGTACCTGCTAGAGTCTTCAGGCATAAAGTTACTACCTCTCAGAAATGAGGTTTTCTGACACTGATCAGAAGTGCGTAGAGCTACCACCTGAACACATAACATGGATTGTAAGAAATCCTTTCTTGAAATAGTATTTAAATAAAGTAATGTTATTTGCTTATTATAAGGGTGGTACTGCTTACAAGGCCTCTTACAGCTTCCTGAGAACACTGCCTATTGAGTAGCAAGCCCATGCCTCTTCTTCCAGTTCATGTCAGTTTCATATCCATCAATTTCATAACCATTTCATGGTTATCTCCATCAATTTTCCCAAGCCAATCTAATTATCTGCATTGTTAATAGGTTTCCTTCTGGCAGGTATGAAGAATAATAGTGCAGAATATCACTAAACTGGATTTGGTCAAGGGAACATAATACTTTTGGGGGTCATTTCAAAGAAAACACGTAAGATTCTGGACAAATAATGAAAACCTAGTTGCGTATTGTATTTCTTAGGCTTGCCATCCCCCTCAAGTCAATCATGATTTAGACATGTCTTCAAGCTGAGCTCTGTGATTTCGTGAGGATCAAAGTATCACCTTCTTGCAGCAAACCAATCATTTTAGCCTTATTTTTCTACATGGCAGACCTTCTGAATGACTTTGTTTCTCTGATCAGGTTGAGAAAGCTTCTTTTCACGTCTAAGAATCCAGCTAGTGCATTTGAGAGTTTTTTGGATGTACGCATTTATATGAGTCTTCTATGTGGTCTCTTGCTCTCATCTTTTTTAATAGATCCCTCCTGATATATCTGCAGACTTATACACTTGTGCATATACAATATTTGCAAAAGTATTTTTGCAAGTAATGGCATGATAGTCCCAGGAATTTCAAAAGCTTGATATTACAGTTATGCCCAGAACTCAGAAGTTGAGTTCTTCAGAACATCAGGCAGTGAATACACAACAGGGGCTATAAATCCTTTTATATCTTTAATAATATGGTATCGCAGCCATTTGTGTTGTTCCACAATCCCTACCCTGGTTTTACCATAGGACTTCCTACTGCATATTTTGACAAAAAAAAATTGGCAGGAATTTAGATTAAATTGAAAATGAATGAAACTCACTCTCTTCTCATTGAGCATGACTGTGTTAACTTTCTTTGCTCCTCAAAGTATCAGGCACAGCTAGAATTCTGGGATTGTTCTTTTAGGAAAGTCAAGAAATATTCCAGAGTTATCATTTTGCCTTGCTTCAAGGAGCCAAAGTGAAAATTTGTTTTAGATCTCAGCCCTATGAAAGCATACGTATCTGACTTTGAACTTGTGAACAGTATCATTAGGTTCAGACAAAGTCATTTTCATGCATTCCTTTCTGACAGCCACTGTGATATTAATAAATGCTTCTGCATGTAGACTTAGAAGGAAGACATCAAAGAACTTGCACAACACAGTATGAATAGGCACAATATTTTTGGCAACCAAATATTAATTTCCAAAGCAGTAAAAATATAGGTATGAATTTGTTTAAAATTCTTGGCTTTGTGCGGTGTGTCTAAATCCAAGTGTAGTGCCAAAATTAATTAATTTTGTGAAATCAAAAGAGGTTTTTTTAATTTAAACAAAATGAAAATTGCAATTATCTGATTATCAATTGCACAAATTCTAAGTACACCTGGCTATTGTGTATTGATTTCAGCTAGCTGGTTTAGCAAATTAAAAGACTACCTCATTGACATCTACCCTTTTTTATCTGTTTATAAAATATTATCTGAGACTACGAAGTGTAGTTTGACATGAAATGATATTATCCTGGCTATCCTGGTGCTCCAAGTCAAATAAAGCAAGCAGAAAGAAGTGTATTTGCTGTGTAAGTACAGCTGATAGATTTAGTTTTATATTCCATTATTTCTGTAGCAGTTGTAGAAAATCATCAGTCTGTGATGCATAGTAATGCAAAGCTACTGCGTTTAAGGGACTAATTTTAATTCATACTGAAATCTGTTATTGCTTTCAAATTGGTAATATAGTAAGCAGTAGAGTGAAACCCTATACGGTTCATTGTAATTTCAAATCTCCTATATGAGGCTGGATTGTTCCCCTCTGGAAGACAGGAAGCTTTAGTGTCAGCCAAATGAATCAATTTGTACATAGATCAATCAGATATTATGTGCTACACTTTACCCGTTTAACATAAGATTTTTGGCATGCTGCTTATATCTAAGGTAAGGAAATGAGACTCAACACTAAAAATACACAATGTTTCTCATTTTTTCTGGAATGTACTTACTCATTTAACATTAAGTCCCATTTTTATTTTTATTTTTATTTTGTTTTGGGGTTTTTTTTACCCTTATTGGGGTAATAATTCTAAAAAATGTTGAAACTAATGGATTTTTCAGAATCAGAGCATTATGATGAAAAAGCAAATGGTAACTTCAGGGAGAATTTTCCCTGCATGTGCACTATAGCATTCAGTAAACAATTCCCATTTTTGAACCCCATTCTCATTATGGTGTTTTACACTTTGAGGAAATGCTAACCATAATGTATGAAATAAGGTAAGTATGAAACAAACTCAGAAATTCTAGGAAACAAATATTTAATGAGAATTGCTCAATAAGCTTAGGACTCAGTATAAAAACCCAATATCTAGCATTTCATCAGCTGAGCAAAAAGCTGATTAAGAATTAGCATTGTCTTTAAAGTTAGAAATTATCGCAACCTGATTGCTTAAAGAAAAATGTCTTGCCACACTACATTCTGAATTGTACCTTTTTAAAATGACTTGAATTATGATATTCTCAAACAGTAATGCTTTTTTTATAGACTTTGTTGTGGAGGAGAGTTAGCATCTTGTTTCAGCACTATGCAAAAGATCACTCATTTCAAATCAATATTAATTTATGGAGCTCTGTTTAGAATTGCCAATGTTTAAACCTGTAAGGCAACTCAGCCCCATATAGCCACTTTCTCAATCCCCCCAGTGCAAAGGGGGAGAGATTAGCAAGAGTAAAGTCAGAAAACATGTGGGTTGAGATAAAGGCAGTTTGATAGGTAAAGCAAAAGCCACACACACGAGCAAAGAAAAACTGGTTTGTTTACTGCTTCCTATTGGCAGGCAGATGTTTAGCCATTTCCAGGAAAGCAGAGCTTCTTCACATGTAATGGTTATTTGGGAAGACAAATGCGAAAACTTCAAAAGTTCCTGCTTCTTCTTCCCCCTGTATTTTACTGCTGAATGCAATGCCATATTTTGTGGTATTTGGGTTCAGCTTTTCTGTTTGTGTCACCTTCCAACCTCCTGTGCACCCTCAGTCCACTCACTGTCAGGAAAACATGAAAAAGTGAAAAGGCTTTGATGCTGTGTAAGCACTGTTCAGCAACAGGTAAAACATCCCTGTGTTAGCAACACTGGTTTGGTCACAAATCCAAAACATATCCCAGAACAAAACCAGTACAGAATTCAATGGTTTGTGGTATATTCCTTTGCTGAAGGTACTGCAGTCCTCTGCGAGGGCTTACCATTCAGTAATTATATAACTGAAATGCTCAGTGCCGAGAGACATGGTTTAGTGGTGGAATTGGCAGTGCTAGGTTAGCACTTGGACTCAAAGATCTTTTCCAGCCTAAAGGATTCTATGATTCTATGGCTCTATGATTTTTTTTTAATTGTATGGATTTTGCACCACATATATGACACCAATTGATGTGTAAATCTGTGTCTACATGATTTTCAGGCAGGCAGCTAATTAATTTTTAATCACCTATAGTAGGAAGACCTACAAGTAACTGTGGATGGAAAATCGAATGCAGCACAGTACTTTTTCTCCTAAAGCTGTGTGTGTATAAGCAGAAATATTTGAAAATCATCCTCATATGCCCATACAGAAGATGGTAAATGATTAAAGAGCTTGGAGCAGAAAACAGAAAAGAGAAGCAAATAGTTCTATTTTTCCTTGATGAATACTGAAAAAATGCCAGCAAGTATTATCTAAAGCTGACAGTGTTTAATAATGACCACAGATATCTGAGAAAGAGAGCAATAATTTTAATAAGAGGAGTTTGGAGGCTACTCTACCTGCTATGGGTTTTGCTTATTTCATGTGAAACACGTTTAGTTAGAGTTACCTTAAACGAAATACACATTTCTAAAATAAGTGCAAAATACATGTATGTGGATGATTATGAACGTAAATATATATTTATATTTGTAATTACATCTGTAAGTAACATGTATAGTTTTGCGTTAATGCTAATACCCATATGGGACTTGTCTCTATAGTTTGATATTCTTCTAACTTTGAAGAGCTGCTGTTCCCAGGTTTTTGTTGTTTCTGTGTTTTGTTTTTTTGGTTGGTTGGTTGGTTTTTTGGGGGTTTTTGGGGTTTTTTGGGGGGAGTATTTTGTTTGTTTTGGTTTATTTTGGTTTGGTTGGTTGGTTTTGGTTTTTTTTTTTTTTTCTTTGAAATATCTATTTAAAATATAGAGATTAGGTGAATGGCTGAAAATCACATTTCTATAAATTTACTGTTTCCCATATCAAATCCTGAAGAAAGCAGAGTGGGTTCCCTGATAGAAAAAATGACTTAATTTTTGAAATTCAAGAATTTTCTCCACTAAATAAGAAATTGTAAGAGGACCTAAAATTTCTTATTTAGTCTATTCTTACAATAAAAAAAATGTAAGAGGACTACTTTGCCTTGTATCTGGTAAACAAAAACCGTAGGTTGCTAGACTTATGATTAGCTGATGCCATGTAACTTCATTCTGATCTCAGTCTCCCATTCTCTGGTCTCACACACAAGGAGGGATAAACCCAAGCTACTCAGGCCCTACTAGAGATAAAAGTGTATTTGTTAACTTAAGTATGAGGTATAGACTCTTAAATGTGTTAGTGGAATTTTCAGAAACATTTTTAATTAGCAAATGTCATAAATGTTCATACATTAGCAACATGTCCACATAAATCAGCAGAAATAAATGCATATAGGCCTCTATAAGATAAAATACACACATATATATATATCCAGTGTAAGTATATCCAGTATATCCAGTATATCCAGTGTAAGTCACACATACATATTTAATATCTATTGATGGATAACAATAAGTGGAAACTGAAACTGGGATTTTTTTGGCTAGTAGTTTTTGCTCTATCAAGTGACAAAATCATAACTCCAGTTCTTGTGTTCTCCACTGTATGCTGGAGACAGTAGCAAAAAGTAAAAATACATTTTTATAAGGATACTTACAGAGACCTCACAATAGTACCTCACAGTCTCAGATGAATTTGTCTTCCAATATTACTGTGAAGCAGGGAAGTCAATTTATCTTCTTTTCTCAGACAGGGACCTGAGGCACAGAGAGGCTAAAGCCCAGATTCAGACAATCTGAATGCCAGCTAAATCTCAAAGTCTTGTGTTTCCAATTGGCTAGGTGCCTCTGGCGCAGTGTCCAAGGTCATATGGGATGTCTGTGGCAAAACTGAAAACTGAATCTAATTTTTTCCCGTCCCAAAGTAGGGCTCTAAATCACAGAACAATTGTATTTTAGGAATGTCTTTGTATCACCCAGAATCAATGGGTAGCTTCCACCTGTCTGGTTTACATCTGTTTCTCAGAATTACTTTCACATCTTGAAAGGTCCCAAATATGCAGGAACAGTTTAGCTTAAGAATTTTTAAATTACAAAATTCAACCAAGATACATTCAGTATATGTGCAGTGAATTGATCTCAATTAACAGAATACAGTGACATTTACATTCCAATTACATGGAAACCCATGCTCTTTGCACTAAATTTGCATTTTCCAAATGCTCCCCTCTATAGCATGCAGTTGATCAATCTGAAGGAACTGTTAAATAAAACCTTCCAAGCAGGAAAATTTTAAATAATATTTGAAGCAAACAATTCATATCCATATTCTTCTTCAAATAAAATAAATCTTGTCTCTATACAACTTGAATAGTATAATCCCCACAATAGCAGATTTTTGGGAACAAAGAAACAACTAAATCAAAATGCCAGAATGCAGGTTAGCCAATAACATGAGAAAAATGACAATGGTTTTTGTTTTTAATCAGAACAGGCTTGCTTGATTAGCCCCTCCTGAAACCCATGATGCTCATTCCTGAAAGTAAGACAAGTAGATTCAAGTAGAAACATTGACACTCACATATAGAAAAGAATATAAAGTAAACAGCAGACAAGGAGGGAATTTGAAGTCTTTAATACACATATGCTGTAATTTCATAAAATCTACTTCCAAATATTTTTTTTAAATTTCATGTAGATTCATACTCCTGGAGTTTCAGCTGCACATGAAGGAATCTGTTTTCAAGCAGCCATGCATTGCCTAAACTCACTAACAGATGAGTGAACAACAAGTGTTCGGTTGTGTGACTGTTAGTGGGAATGACATTATGGGGAATCTCCATTATGCAACTCAGAAATGGATCCAAGTGCTTCATTCAGATGGTGTGATGCAGGTCTGACCCCAACACAAAACAGGAATACAGCCTGGATGCTGGAGATGGGAAATGCTCTCTCTTGGAGCAAGTCTAGGAAAAATTGGTTTTGGGGTCCACTTCTCTCCATGATACTTTTCTACTCAATTGGCAGTCCCCCATATTATGCTCCTCAATATCTCTGCCTTTTGAAAAGCCTAGCTAATGCTCAGAACCTCAATATTTGACTCCAAGAGACAAGTACTTAAGCAAAAAGTAAAGTGTCAGAGTGGAGATTTATGAGCCCTCTCCATATTTGCCTACAAAGTCTCAGTTGTTGAAGACACCCTCATCAGAGATGGTGATATTGTATGTGCATATATGTATACTATTGCTGGATTTCACTGGTGGATTTTCAAGAAGTTGTTCTTACTGGTCCCACTTACCAGAATTCACAGTGGCTGGGAGCTTACTTTTAGCTCACTTTCTTTTCATCTGTAATGTAGTTATTGTTTTAGTTGTTAAAGATGTCAGCAAATTATTCCTGTCTTGAATGTCTTTCAAAGAATCTCAGTCTGTGATACTGGCTGCCTGTGGTTTATTCTCATCCAAGCAAACATATGTTTCTCAAAAATGTCATTTACTGGTAATAAATATACCATATATTTTCTAACAAGAAGCAGAAGCACATTTTTAAACCATTCGACAACCGAGTTTTGTTTACCATTAACAGCTACAGCTCAGGCAATGTCTGCTATGACATTGTAAGAAGCGACAACTTAGCAGGCAGGCAAGGCAGAGGACTACTGTCTAGCCAAGACGAATTTCACTTGCAGTTCACTGCCCCAGAGTGAACCAGACAGCACAATAAAGCTTTTCTTAACTCCACCTCCTAGCTCAGTCCTAATCCTCCAGGGTATCTAACATCCCACAGTCTTAGCTATAGTTTCCACAAATTCCTTTCGCTTAGCTGAACGTGGGTCCCTCACCTCTGAAATTGACTTACATAAAGAGAAGAGATCTGGGTTAGCACTCTTATTGACTGAGTTTGGAGCCTATTCAGGTATAAGTAATTGTCTTCACTTTGAATCTTAAGTTGATTCATATCCAGAAACATATTCTAAAATATTCAAAAAACTTCACGGGATATAGGCATGTGTAGGTTGTTAGAGTTCTTTGGTCTTTCTGTTTGCTTTCAAGTAGAAATGTTTTTAATGGGTTGGCTCATTCAAAGGACAGAAAACAGAACCATCTGATTGATTACTATTTTGTGTGCTCCCAAACTTAGAATCTTGTCTTATGCTGTGCTTCTGATGACCATTTTAGATAAAGTTGCTTTATTCTATATATCCATGTGAACAAAGGAGCAAATGCCTGCTTGTACACTGAAGCAGGGAATGCCACTGTGAGTATCAGGTTAAATTCAAAAGCCAAATATGGAGATGTCGGTAAAGAGAACAGCTGGATGATATTTTAATGCATAACCACATATAATATGTGTTTATCTTTTTTCTTTTCACCTTTGGATATTGGAAGAAGAGGCCTCTTCTTGCTGTTACCTTCTCTTGATCTTCACACAGATTTCCTACAATCAACAATTAAAATTCCTTTTCCTATAGCCTTTACAATAAAATACAGGGGAGATGATTATTTTTATCTCAAGGAAAGACTAGATTTACTTGATAGGTAGTTTTATATTTCATATAAGGATTGTGAAAAATGTAGATTTATCAAATATACTAATAGTTTTAATATTTCATAATATAATATAATTTTCATTTTATGATATCCCCTTCATGTGTACATGGAAAAATCTGTTACAGGAGACCCAGCATCCCATCCCATCTGTTCCACCATAGCCTAGCTGACAATCTAATTCTTCTCACTATTTTTGAGTATATTTTTCTTTTTAAAAAAAAAGTTTTGTCACCTTGCACAGAATTTCCATCCTGAACTCAAAAGAACTTCCTCATCTCACTTTTCTTGAAAATGAGACATTTCTACCCCAAAATTTTAATTTTAATTAAATGGTGGGTTGGATGAAATACTTTTGCACAAAACTCTCCCTCATCCTAGTTGTTTTATCTAGTGACAGTCTAAATATCTCACTCTAGTTACAGTCTAAATTCCTTAAACATATGAATGGCATTAGAAAGTAGTTGGATCTTCACCTTTTATAATTTCCATATGACACCACCGATTTTCAAAAATGCAAAATGTTATGTGGGGAAGAAAATAAAAAACTGTCCAAGAGAAAATATTTGGCAACATTTTAGGACCTTTTGAAGACTATTTTCCAGTTTTTCATGGATTAGTTTCTATAATATTATAGCTAATAGCTGATGGATATAATACAATATAATGTATAATATATAAATATTGATAAAATGGAACATGCTGGAATGGAAAATATTTGAGTCCTGGCCAGTACCTGCTTCTCTTAATATCAGACCTGTGGGAGCAATGGTCTCTTCATTATCAGGATATGGGGCCTCATTTCTGTTCTGGGAGGTTTGATGTGTCCCCTGACTTAAAGTAAAATGCAAAAGTAGCTGTGAAATCATTCTCTTTCCTCTCAAGAACTAATTGATGGGGATGACTTTTCTTCAATTTTTTTTATGCCTCAACATGAGATTTTTTTTCTGTGCAATTGTAGAAGCTCTTATGTGTAGCAGACAATGATGATTAGCTGATAAAAACAAAAATCTGGTGAATCTTGCTCCTTGTAAGTGGGGGTATGAATAATAAAAATATGATACAGTTCTTTAATTAATAATGACAACTTTTTGACACAAGAGCACAGCTCAAAATTTAATGTAGCACAAACCTGTGCAACTAGAAGCTAGAATATGACTAATAATGTAATGTACAATGCATTTATTTAAGGGGGTTGTCCAGAGAAAATTTCTACTAATTATAAAAAATCAGTACTTCCATTCACAAGCAAATATAATCTTTAACTTTTTTAAAGTTAGCAGATGATTAAGCTGCCATCTTTATTGCACTTATATGGACCAAATACAGCTGGAAATACCACTGTTAGTATTAAGTAATTTACTGAGTAATTGTTTACTGAAGTGCCATGTGTTTCACTGGTGTTTCAAAGGAACATCTTGCTTGTCAAAACTTACAGCAGAGCAGTCGTTCTCACAACTCTATGTGGCATCATCCACAGGCTCAAGATTATCCAAATACAAGAAATAGTCTGGCTATGATAATACAAGGTAGTTCTTTGACTTCTCAAGAGAAAATTATCTTACGCGTAGCTATGGTCTACTGCAGCTACCAGAATTACCTTATTTAAAGTTGCTATCCTGCTCCCTCTAATGTACTTCCATTTGTGATGCAGCCACAGATAATGGCATGATTATTCCAGTTCAGCAAGAGGGAAAATATCTTATGCCTTACAACTCTCGCCATTTGAGTTGCTTGTTTATAGAGGATGGCAATGCATGGAAATTGCTAGTTGCTATAATGACTGTCAGACATATTCAGTGTTATCCCTTTATATTTTGTGAGTTATATTGCCCCCTTTCTCACCATACTCTTTCCACTTCAACAATTGAAATGTGATGTGAATTACAAGAGGCACCTCAGATAAGAAAATACCAAGTTTACATAATTTGACTCCCGGCTGTTGCTCTTTTTCTAATTCAAGTATTTATAGTCTAGGGGCAGCTATATACACCTTTGGGAACCTGAAAGTTCCCAAAGAAACTTTATTTATGTGGAGACATAAATAAAACAAAATACAACTAATGTGACAGCATTAGAAAGCTGAATACTCGGTAGATTCAAAGTCCCTTTCCTAGGGTTTAGAAAGATTAACAGCTTACAATGGAAAATTTACATCCTTGAAGAACTTTGATAATGGAGTCACACATCAATGACAGTGTATTAATGAACTGCGCTTTAAACATTAAGTTAATAGGTGACAACTCAATTCAAAGGGAAAAAAACCTGAATTCATTCTTTCTATTTTTATTACTGTGTGCAATGACTGCTTATAATGTTGAAGAAATGAACATTCAACTCCATTTTTAGCTATTAACCACATTTATTAAGAACCATTAACTTAGACTGATGGAATTTTATTTCAAGAACACGACAGCGCAGATAACTTGGTTTGTCTTAGGTTTTTTTTAGCAGACTTTTTATAGATTTTCTTTTTTCCACTCACCCTCATACCTATTGCATCCTCTTGGAAATTCATAGTGACAATGGTTTAAACTAATGTGAAAAGGGTTTCAGAAGAATTCCTTTGACCAAGTCTAGAAAGATAGTTGTAGTATTTTCAGTGACTTTCAAAGCTACTTAACACAAGCAATATGAAAGAATGTCTTTATTGCTGTGGTGGGTTGACCTTGGCTAAGGGGAAAAACTCCCATCCAGCTGCTCGTTCATTCAGGATGGGGTAGAAACTATGACGGAAAAGCTCTTAGGTTGAGAAAGAGAGTCAAAATTAAATTAATTTATTACCAGTTAAAATAGATATGGGTAGTGAGAAACCAAGACAAAAACAAAACCAAAAAATCTCAACACCTTTTTCTGTCTTTCCCCAGCCTCACTGGAGTAAGGAGTGGTGCCAGCAGAACTGCCTCCTTGGACTTCCTGTGGGCAGAATTTCGCCTGTTTAAGCTATTGATTGACAGAGTCCTTTGGAAGTCGGTGCTGAAGGAAAAATGAGTCCAGGAAGGCTGGAAGTGCTTTAAGAATGAAATCTTATAGGTACAGGAGAAGTCTGTCCCCCTGTGCTGTAGGACAAGCTGGTGGGAAAAGAGACCAGCCTGGTTAAACAGAGAACTCAGGCTGGAACCCTAAGAAAAAAAGAGTGTATTACCTTGGAAGGAGTGAAGGCGGCTCAGGAGGACTGCAGTTATTTTGTGAGGTTATGTAGGGACAAAATTAGAAGGACCAAAGCCAAACTGGAACTTAATTTGGCCAGTGTATTAAAAGAAAACATGAAAAGTTCTATAAACACATTGGCAGCAAAAGCAGGGCTAAGGAGAGTCTCCATCCTTTGCTGGGAGGCAGAGAATAGCTTACCATCAGGGGATGAGGAAAAGGCTGAGGTGCCTTCTTTGCCTCAGTCATTAGTGCCAAAACCAGTTGTCCTCAGGACACCCAGTTCCCAGAGATAGAAGCTGGGATGGCGACCTCAGTAAAGCCCCCATAATCCAGAATGAAATAGTTAGTAAGATGCTATGCCAATTAGATGCCCACAAGTCTATGGCTCCAGTTGGAATGCACATGAGAGTAACGAGGCAGCTGACAAAAGAGTTTACCAATCCACTTTCAACTATTTACCAGCAGTTCTGGTTCATCAGAGAAGTCCCAGCAAGACATTTCAGAATAAATAGATCAGGCCCCATTCCTCAGTAGTCACAGCTATACACATTTTCCCTTGCTGCCTTCAGCAGAATTGCTCTTGACCAGCCCCATCCAGGAAGGGGATGGTCAGGGTCCCCAGGCCTGTGATACATGCCCATGATAAAATCTTTGAGTGGTATGAATACAGTAAGCTACTTAGGTTGTTCATGAACCTGCTTTGGATGGCGCTATCAGTTTCTTCGTTAATTCTACTGTGGTAGAATTCTCGGCAGACAGAGAGTCTTTGTTACTAAGAATCAATTTTCTGTTCTTTAGTTACACAAATTTAGGGCAGCTCCAATTTTGCTTAGGTATTGGCCCCAGCCTGGGGGATGGAAGAACAAATGAGACAAGGAACAGAAGTAACCCAGGTGATCTAGGGTAATGGCTGAAGCTCTCTTTCTCTCAGGTTTTGTTGGAGGCAGAACTAATCTCCTAAAGCGAGTGCTTCTTCCTCCACTAAGACGGTAGGTGTCTGGGGTATCTCCAGAGTGCCTTCATCTACTTTATTTAGGATATGAATTCTTTTCCGCTAACTTTAGTTGCCCAAAACTAGGTATGTGATGTTCTATGTTCCTACCTACCTATTATAAAATATATCATGTGTGTAATAAGTATTTCTGGAGGATGAGACAGGATCATAAAATGAGATGGATCACTGTCTGGAGGTATTTCTCTCTTGCTTCATTAACTGTAAAAGATAAAGATGATTAATCTATCTACCACTGAATGTATATAGAATTAATAGGAAATAATGGATGCCCCTATTACATTAAGTTCCAGTTCACCTAGTTCTCTCCGAAAATACCCACATTCTGTCTAGGAGGTCAGCTGCTGGAGAACTCACACAATAAGAAGGGAAGTGGATTACAAACACTCCTCAGTATGAGGGGGGAAAGAGATTGAATCCATAATTTTCATATTCCAGGAAACACCATGAGGTAGCCTAGGTACCTGTGTACTCCATCAGCCTTATTGTTCACTAGAAATGCAAGACTAAAAGGTTCAGAGAAGCAACAAGTAAGAGGGACTGTGAATTTTGTATATTGGCTATAGCACAGAATAGGGAGATTACATGCTGCTTTTGTTCCAGAACAAAAATGGGAACAAAGATAACTTTTAACAACTTAAATAGTCTAATGTAATAGGCACAGATATGCAAGACTTCTGGAATTCCATTGCCATTACAGTTGCTTGTACAGGCTGTCTGCATGACTGTTTTCTTGCCCATTATGCATGATACAGAGAAGAGGTGGTGGAATAGGAAGCAAAGTCACCTGAAACAACCATAATCTACCTGATAAATTGTTATGCCTTGTTCTGAGCTGCAATAAATAGATATTCCACTTCTTAGACAACCAGAAAGCCACTACGGATAAGTAAGATAATCACCACCCAGCACCACTGTGGTTTTGTCGATGTTCGACTCCTCAGTACTAAGTACAGAGGATGCAAGAAAGAAAGAGTGCTAAGGAACTCTTGAAGGGAAGTAGGTTGTTGTCTCCATAGGAAAGGCGACACTGAACACACAGGTGATTTTACTGTGTCAAAGAGCTTTTGAGTAAGTCCTGGACTGCTCAATATCCTTAAGTGTTTAGACAGTTTTGAAGAGTACAGTCTGAATGAGATATACTATGTATTTATGTCCTACACAGAATATCTAAAAAGAAAAAACAAAACCATTAGGATAAGTATTTTTGAAATTATTTTTTATATTTTCAAAAAATAAGTTATCCTTAATAATTATGACAAAGGAATTAATAAGAACATAGCGTTTAGTAAAATTTTATAATTACAAAAAAATACAACAAAAACTGATTCATCCTTCAAGATAGTTGTTTTACTTTTTAAAAAAAATTTTTGGTTGTTTTTAGATTCATTGCTTACTTTGAAATCAAAATAACAGCACAGCAGTTTGTTAGACCAAAGAAATCTAGACCATAAAGATTTGGATTAGTTCCCTAAATGGAATTTGTAGTAGGATATAAGTAAGCACTATCAGTATTATCTTTTTTTTTTTCAGCTTTTTCATTTGTAACAGAAGTTTTTACATAGTCACAGAAGAGGCATTTAGTCAAAGCTGCCTTTTTCCTTTATTACCTTTATAATCAGCCATCTAATCTGTTCTTCCTACAGGGGCCAAAATTTTCTTGATTTTTCTATCCTAATTTTCAAATGCAATTAATTTCATTCATAAAATTTCTAAGTATTTTTTTATTTTCCAAGTTCCTATTTTCAACCAGAGACAATTAATTTTAAACGTTTGAAGAGCATATACAAACACACACCTATAATATTCAGTTCTGGATGAGAGCACATCTTCAAATGGATTTAAATGCATAGAAAACCATACCTCGAAACTGCCTTTCATCACACAGAATGCAGCTTGCATGTATGGGCTTTCTTAAACCAGAGTTAAAATGCACTTCTGTTACATACGAAGACATCCACAAATTAGTAAAGAGATGTCTCCTATACAAAGAATGTTATAAAAATAACTTCCTGTTTTGGATATCCGTCTGTAAGACAATACTGAAAATATAGACTTATAAAGAATAAAAATTCATTTTCCCCAATCTACAGGCTATACAAAAGACTCATTATGAATTAATTTTCTATTAATGTTTTTCTTGTCTTTGATTTTCTGCCTGATCTATTGCAAATTTCTTGTGTCATTTGGTTCCTCCATCATGTTAGGAGTAAGCATAACAGAACATGACTGATTCAATTGAAAACTTCAGAAAGATAATGTAAGTGAAAGATGTGGTTAAAGACACTGTGGTTTGGTTTAGAAAACTATTCATTCAGAGTGGCTTCATGTTAGCTTTTGTTTTCTCAATCCACATAACAACTCTGTGGTTGATGAAAATAATTTTGCATGGATCTATCATATTGTAGGGTTGTGATTTTACTAAGATGGAAAAGAAAATCCTGGAACACTGAATTTCTGTACTAAAATCTGTATCACTTTTTGTATTACAATCTATGTGATATTTAGTCTTTGATACAAAACATCTTATGTATACACAGAAAAGAAGTAATGTTTCAGCCACATATAATTATTACAATGAATGAATGTTTAATTATGCAATTCAGATATTTGTCATAAATTTTGTTGATAACTGGTTTGAAATGGGAAAAGAATCTTACTGACATAAATGTTTTTCCCAATAATTTCATATAGATAGAATATCTTCTAAAAACATTGCACTAAAGTTTTGTAGTTGAGGGAGGAAAGTATTTAAAACTGTATATCCGAACTGCATAGACATTTGTGTCATTGCAGCAATTGCAAATACAGTGACAAAGTTAATTTGTTACATACATTATAATACATGAACAGATCCTCATTGTTGAATCCCTTGTCAGAAATAAAATTTGTCCTTGGAGGCAGAGGCAAAACTGATAACACCTAAAAGTCTTATTAGCTGCTGAAGCCCAGTATTCAATGCCATTGATATTCGTAATTCCCAGTTTACCTGCTTTTTGGCCTTGTAGCTGTCTAAAGACTTCAACTGTTTAAGGGCATAACAATTTTATTCAAGAGTAAATTCACATCTACTGCTTAGTTCAAATTGTCCTTACACCCACATTTTAAACCTAAAAGCATTTGTAATGTGTTCCAGTGTTGATCGCAGACACATTGAGAACTGTTCTATGGCTAGGTTGTACTTGCACCACCTGACAGGATACACTGATTTTCTATGGGTTGCTATTATGTTCTCCATGATTTTTACCTCACAGGCCACAAGCATTCTTCATGCCAAATATATAGGCTAACAACATAAGCAATCTCATAACTCAAGATTCCCAATCATCCCGGAGAATTTAGGCCCACATTTACAAAGTGTTTAGGCTTTATCACTTTGAGTGTTGTAGCACTGTCTCCAGGAAGGGGATTCACAAGCCTGAACAAGTTGCTTTTGTTTCCTAAGCAATACAGGGGAAAATTCACCACCTATAAAGCTTCATTTTCTAGGATTGAAGAGTTTGCAATGCCTAGGCCAGCCAAGAGTGCCTGACAGACTTTCTTTCCCTCTTGCACCTGTGAAAAAGTGATGCACGAAATTTCAGTCCTGGCTGCCTTCCTGGGTGGAGATGCTTGTGGTAGGCTGAGCAGGAAGCTAGCCTTGGTGCTTTCCTTCCCACTCACCTCCAAGTCAGAGGTATGTTAAATTCCTTCCTCACCAGGAGCAAGTTCAAACCTATGTTTCTTTATCTTCCAGGATAGCATGTGGGTCCATGCTGGGGTTCTGCTTCCAAGCTATTGAGCTATCAGTGGTTATGGCAATTTTCTGAGATGAAAAAACCGGTGAATTTTTCTGTTGAGGAAGATGTGTCCATGTCTTCTGTATTCTTGTCAGGATCTCAAATCAGTATGAAGCTACTGTAAAAAGCAAAGTATTTCCTGTTATATCAGACGGTTATCTAAGTTTGGGCTGTAGGCATTTAGGGTTGTTCAGCATCTAACTACTACGATGATATTTTTTCACACAATGTAGAGACTTAAATTGCACCAAAGTGAAATGCTTTAAGCCTTTCCAGTTACAAACACTTCGACACCAGTTTCAAACACTTCAATATTATTACTAGCACTTTTTTTCCAGCATTGAGGACAGCTGGCAATATTCAATTTTTTCCCCTTTCCAAAACAAGCAAACTGACTCAAAATGCCATACAGTGAATGGGTCTCCTAGTGTTCTGGGCCATAATAACCTTCAAGCCTCACCATGAAACTATCTGGAAAAGTACCTGACATAGAACAACTCCAAGGCTGAGACTGTGGAGTACATTTAACAATACTGTCAATCCAAGTCTGAACACGCAGGTATGCCCTCAGGTGCCAGGGAATCTGGTCCCTGATTCACTGCTTGCTATGGGCAATGTCCTTGTAAATCTCAGATACTTTTTAGAGCCAGAAGCAAACAAGATAGAAGGGGAATAAGACGTGTCACCACACCAACAGGGGAGTACAGAATAAAATGAGAACCCCTGAGTCACCAGTGGTGCCCCAAAACAAGCGGTAAACTCTTTCTGACTAGTTGTCCATGCCTGAGTGAAAATACCATGATTACACAGCAAATTGAGGTAAATCATTGGGCTTTCTGAGTACACAACAACTTGCATGTTAATGATACACAACATGACCATAAAATTAAATCCTTTTAAAATGTCAAACCTATTTTCATTTGTGATGGAAGAAGTATTATATACTGGTTAGAAATTATGCCTTATTATCTGAGTGGGAAATCAATGTGGTAAGTGACTAAAATAATAATGGTTATTTCTTCAGTGCCTTTAAATACGGGCCTGTCTAAAATTAGTGCTTCAAAGACTGTGAACAAAATTAAATATTCTTTTTCTTTACACAAATAGGAATAGAATAGAAAGCAGAATTAAAACAGGAATATATATATATATATAGAAAGATCTGCATTAATATAGAGATCAGAGTGATCATATTAGTGATGCTAATGATTGATGTGATCAAAGCTAAAAATGACTTCTAGCAGTTGAAAAGGACTGTGTTAATAGCTTTCTATATTACTTGCAGTATGTGGAATTGTGGGAAACAAACTAATGCCCTATAGTGAAGCCTTGTCTATACAGCAAAGACATTCACTAATTTCTCCATTTAAAGGCTTACCTGGCATTTCAATAAATCTAGAAATGTGTTGTAGTACTGCAAGAAAGATGGTAGTAAAAACATTTAAAAATAATCTATTTCTTCTTCTTTCTAAAGCAGAAAAATAAAAATAAAATGCAACTGGATGTTGAAAAGTAGTTTGGAATGAACAGAAGATAATTCACTTTAGTTAAAGTCTCTTGGCTAAGGTGAAAAACATAATGAAAGGATCAATTACTGTCAAGTATCTTGACCATTGTAAAACCTGTGAAATCCAATGTTGATTTTTAACCTTACACCCTTTAAATCAATTTAATCTTCTAAATGCTAACATGGGGCCTGACCTTCCCACTGACTTCAGTAAGTTTCAGAGACTATACAATGAATTTGCAAGTTTCCACTTGATTGATTCTGTGACATCTTTATGTTGGTTTAAGTATATTGGTGCCACTCATCCAGTAATAGTGCAGAAGAGAAGAGGATATGGAGAATAAATAAAGTTTTCTGAGCTCTGAAAAGGTGACTTACTGCTAATCAAGCCATGCTTGACCTAATTCCTGTTATTTTTTCTGCTACTGATGATCACACTGTAGTAAGAATAGATGGGGAACAGTTAGCATTTCACATATTTCTTAGGTCTGAGTCTAATTCATTGGTTAAATTTTTTCTGGGTTTACTTCAGCAGAAAACAGGCAGAAAATGTTCTGTATTAATAAAATCAAGGAAGCATCCTCACAAGGTAAAAATCAAACTAACTGTATGCTTTCCTTATGTTGCTTTGAGGAATGTGTTTGGGAGATATAACAGATTTTGTCTTCAGAGACATTCCAAAAAACTCTCTCTTGGCTGCTTTTAAAAACCAAACCTCAAAAAATGGATTTTCATATTAAATAAATAACCTATTTAACAATATTGTATTCCAGTATTAAAAAAAACAATTAGTAAACACATCTCTTCAGGTTACAGCACCTGAACCAATATAATGTAAAAAATTTTTTAAATGCTTTTCCATAGTACTGTCATTAGAGACTCTAACAAAATTTCAGAACAACAAATTGAAAGTCTCACAGGGTCCTAATGGTGGTTAAACACTGGAACAAGTTGCCCAGAGATGTGATGAAAGTTTCATCCTTGGAGACATTCAATTCTTTACTGGAAATGGCCTTGAGCAACTTGATCTAATAACGCCTGTTTGGAGCAGTAGGATTAAATGATCTCTGAACGTCCCTTTCTATTTAAACTAGAGGTTATTTTATGGTTCTGGCATAACCTTAAAGGTCTAGAATAGGAGTGCAAAGTACGAACTACAAGAAGTTTTGCAGGACAATGGAGGGATATTGAGAGGAAACACATGACTTGAAAGTCTTAGGAACACTGCATGTCATGTTACGCTATTCAAGGCAGTCCTGAAAGCCAAATATTAAAAAAAAAAGCCTTGTGGGCTGTGATTTAGTTAAACATTGGTTTGCTTATTTTATCCTGGTTATGCAGGTTTTCTTCTACAACATTGATCTCTGAAGAAGACTTTTTTTCTGTTTTAATGTAAATGGTGGTTGTGGAATAGCAACATTGAGCTATTTATTAGTTACAACATACACAAATAAAAATTTGTTCACATAGATTTCTGAACATAGTGCTGATATTAATCTCATTGATAATTTGTAATTTCTTTATGTTCTTATTTACTAAGTGTTATTTAACTTAGATGTAACAGAAAAAAAAGACCTTTTTATCTGATACTCAGAAAAATAATTTCTAAAAATGGCAATTTAGCATATCCTGTAATGGCTCACTGCAAGTTATCACTTGAGTAATATGAAGAATATTCATGAATGTAATATTAGATTTTATCATTTATTCATACTGCATTCAAACTTGCCTTTACTGTTCTTAGCATATTATTCCATTTGGGAATATGCACATTTTTCTGTTATTAATGTATCTTTTTTTGGATTTTTTCCTAACAACATGGTTTTTTACTAAATAACAGAAGGGTTAGACTAAGACCGCCCAAATCTATGCCCTCCTCAGCCTTACAGATTTTTTAAAATTTAGTTGCTTTGGTGGATGGATGTCGTACACTACACTGTTAGACTTGCTATACTGCCAGTAGTATTTAATAATGAAATAATGCAGAGTAAGAAATAGTTTAATGAACAGAGTTAAAAATGTAAAAAATGGTTGCTTAAACTGAGAAAGGCTTCTTGGAGTTGGTTCATACAAAGTAATGACCTGTGGTGAACTCTTCAGTTAGTATTTTAGCTATTGGCATCACAGAGTGATGAGCAATCTAGAGGAACCAGTCTGCTGGTGTATGAGCAACGGTGGGATTCCTAAACCAAATGCTACTCCTAGTTTTTTCCTTCCTGCTACTCAGAGAATCATAGAATGCCCTGAGTTGTAAGGAACCTTTAACATAATTTAGTTCCAACCCCCCCACCATGGGGACACCTTTCACTAGACCAGGTTGCTCAGAGCCACTTCTGATCTGACCTTGAACAATTCCAGGGATGGGGCATCCACAACTTCTCTGGGCAACCTGCTCAGTGCCTCAACAACCTCCCAGTAAAGAATTTCTTCCTAATGTCTAATCTAAATTTACTCTCTTTCAGTTTCCCCTTTTCAAGCCATTTCACCTTATCCTGTCACTACATGGCCTTGTAAATTGTCTCTCTTCATCCTTCTTGTAGGATTCTTACAGGTACTGGAATGCCACAACTAGGTCACCCCAAAGCCTTCTCTTCTCCAGGCTGACCAATTCCAGTTCTCTCAGCCTTTCCTCATGAGAGAGGTGCTCCATCCCTGTCATCATTTTGATGGCCTTCTCTGGACTCACTCCCACAGGTCCCTGTCCTTCCTGTGCTGTGGACGCCAGAGCTGAATGCAGTACTCAAGGTGGGGTCTCACCAGAGCAGAGCAGAAGAGCAGAATGATTCTGACTATTGTGTGACTAAATAACATCACTCACTAAGCCATTCCTGCTGGATTGGAAAGTGATAACTTTCTAAAGCCTTAAAACCAAAGCCAAACAGAACAAATTTTAATTCTTAAAACCAGCCAGCCTTTTCTTATGCTTTCTAGTTAATTAAAAAGTCTGATTAATCATAAGAGAGGAACTCCAGTCCTTGTGACTTTAAAAGTTCCAACGTTCTAATAAGTATTGAAATAAGAAAACACTTTTCTGAGCTTTTTTCTTCTCTTTGCCTTCAATGTCTTTTCATAGACATAAAAGGAAGCTGTCCGTGTTCCAAGTGCCACATTGTGCAAAAGGAACAAGGTCCAATTTCTTGACCAGAGTACTTATTCTATTGAAATTCCTAGAGGAATTGTCAGGAAAACTGAGCCTACAGACTTGGAAATAAAAATAGCTTCTTCCAGGGAGCAGGATCAACTGTTCTTCACACTGGCTAAAGATTTCAATGCAGGGTGTGGATACAATAATTTCACAGAAATTTTTGAAAGAGGGAGATTCCTGGATCTGAGTTATGGTCCCATGAAATTACTGAACATATCACTACAGTTTAAAACAGCATATCTTTAGGAACTTTCCTGGCAAGACAACATTGAACTTTCATCAGTTTCATCAGTTTCATCAGAAATGCCTTATGCATTTCTGTCTTTCTATCACAGGTTTTCCATATCTAATGAAGTTGAACAATTTCAATATTGAGAAAACTGACCTGAGAAACACTGAATTATACAGTGTTTGAAGCATTATAGAACAGTTATTTTTGTAAAAAGGAGGAGGATGTTGAGGTAATCATCTGTTCAGCTCTATTAAGCTTCTATTTTCATGCACCTTAGCTTACCAAAGACTTTGTTGCTAAAAATATAGCTAATACCAATCACCATGGTTTCATGGAAAAGAGGTCTTTTCAAATAAATGTGTTGCATTTTTAAACAAAATGATAGGTCCACTCAATAAAGGCTGCTAGGATCATAGTGCATACTTCAATTCTTTATCACATGGTATTTTGATTTGAGAGCTTGCATTGTAAGGAATTAAGTAACTACACATCAAACAGAACAATTACTCTGAGACCTTATAAGGTAATAGTAGGTGGCTAGACATTCTCTAGTGGGACATATTTCTAGCAGATCTTCCTTGGTTTGATTCAGTTTACAATCTGTATTAGCAGTCTTGTAGAGCCACAAAAATAAAACAAAGGCTAGAAGACAAGTCTCACAAGTTAGAGTTCAATGTATTAAAGAGGAAATTCAATTTATTAACACCGTATTAACAATGTATTAAAGAGGAAACTGAGATATGACTTAACTGATAGTTATATATACTCACAGTTAGAAGAAAGAGCTGAGAGGAGCTTTTCAACCTTGAAGAAAACCAATAATGAGATTCAGTGAATGAACACAGAAGTTAGATTCAGCATTGGAAGTAAATACTCTGGGGTAATTAAAGATTATAACATTTACTATGAGAAAATCTGAAAGCCCAGTTACATAGGGGGTGTGACAAGATGATCACAGTGGCACAGTATCGCCTTGAAATATACACAGGTGTAGATTTTCTGATGAAATGCAACATAAAAGTTGGTATTTTCAGAATATATTGTATGTGGCATATTGTTTATTATATGTAAAAACTACAATGAATTTCTTAATAGCAATATTTATTTGAGATTAAAGAGAGGCATTTATGTAATGTCCTAGGATTGACTACACATACCAAATATTCTATCTGTAACACTTACGAATATTTCTTAAATGTTCTCCCTCCACTTCCTTTTGGTGCTCCATACCAGTAATGCCAACATTTCTATGCTCCAGGTTACATAATGTTTTCTGACTTTATTTCTGAGATTATGTAGCTTTGCTACATGATATGGTTTGTATTACAGTGGTTGTCAAACATTAGGACATACCACAGAACTTCAATTCTTTCCTAAATAGGAAGGGAGATGCATGATGCAAGCCATGGATAAAGCCTTGTCTGCCACTCCTAAAAGTGGCACTTTTAGGCCACTGCCTTCAAAGTATCAATTGAAGTGGCATAGTCACTCCATCCTGCCTTACTCTGTCTCAATGGGGTCTGTCTCCCAGTTAAGTCTCCCAGCATGTAAGTACATGTGTTAGACTGAGTAGTGTGTGAGAGACATTCCCTCAGATCTTCCTGAAACTCTCCCAAGAACGCATTATGGTGGACAAGCTATTTTTAATTTGTGGCCTTTTCATTACCTAGTATAGATCCCAGAGGAGAATCTATCATTTGAACAGATCATCTTCCCATCACACAAATATTTTTTCTTTTTTCTGATCCTCTCCAGAATCAAGGCATCTCTCCTGTGTATATGTCCTTTGAAATCCCTTGAATTCTGACTGGCTTGGCTCTAAGCTGATTTAATGGGTGTCATCTGCCAGAATTTCTTTGGGTTTTCATTTGTTTTTGAAAACTTTGAAAACTTTTGAAAACTTTGAGGCTTCTGATACATTTAGAATGCACAACAGAAAGCACATGGCATTTCCAAAACTAGTGGACACCTCTATGTAAATTTCTCTGCTGTGCATACTGCATGTACAAGCAATGACAGGATGAATTCTAGCTCAATGCTGTGCATCCTCTACACTTCAAAGGATTTCTTACCTTTTTTAACTTTTCAAAAAACAGAAGCAAACAACACAGCAGAATAATTTTTTTTTGGTATAACTGTAATCCACTTACAAGGAAAGACAAAATAATTCCCTAAAAAAAAACTCTAGAAAAAAATTAAAAATGAAACATAAGCAACAGTACCTCCTCAGTTTATAAAGTTACAAATAAAAACACAGAGACATATTAGGATCCTCAGGAGAATGGTAATTGTCAGTAGAAATTTCATATCAGGATTTTTAACTAGGGACTTTTTATGAAGATACTGCTCTGCACTTTGCTGATAATTTCTTACCTACTTACATTGCACAGAATATGCAAAAACATAGGGACAAACTGCTGTTTCAGTAAATATAATTGATGTGTATGAAAAACATGTTTCTGCAACCACAGTATTTCAATGATTCCTTTGGAGGCTGCCAGAGAAGGAGCTGGAACTGGAAAACATTCTGTAACGGCACTGGGACTAGTATGTCAGATTCATGAGCTTTGCAGAAAAGACAGTACTGCAAAGAGATGTTCATCTGGATCTGAATTTGCAGTGACAAAGAAGCATTAAGATAGACAGCTTGCTTTGTACAAAGAACTGTTTTCCCAGTGGCAGCATTACATTTTTCAAGGATGGTAACTCTTTCTTTGGGGATAAAAACACTAATTGCTGATGTATTTCCTGTTTACTGAGTGTTTCCTAACTACTGGAAAAGCAGTTTTCCTTCTCATATGTTCTAAACCCATGCCCTGCATCCATATACATTGCAATGTGTTGCTGTTTTTACAAAAGTGCAGGATTTGCAAAGGTTGGCAGGAAACATTACATTTGGGAGAGCAGAGCATCTCTCTACTATATGGATCAGAAACAACCCGCCCTTCTCCACATCCTCCCTGAACTGCTGCAAGTCTGACTCCCTTGTGCCAGGTTTTATGACTGGACCCTTGGACAAATACCACAGGTCCCTCCATACAACTGCAGTAGGCCAGTATCCTTGTTCATCACAGAGAAGAATTGAGTGTAACCAGAACCAGGAAGATGTAGGTAGGGAATGAACATCAGGCAGCAGCACTTCTTGGCTGGCAACTACAACCTGTGCAATGTAGTTCCCATACAAGAGCTCATGCGGCTTGGGGTGTGTAACCATGAAACCACAGAAAAAGGTTCTGTGGAAATATTTGGAAATATCCACAAAAACCACATAAACATCTGTGATTTAACTTTAAAAACATTTTTCAAGAAAAATTATGTTTCCTACAGGACTGCAAATGCTTTTTTATACAAATGAGAACAGAGTACTGTTGGAATATCATATGCAAATATTCTATTAACTTGGAAGCATTTCAGTGTAGTTCTCTCCTGGATATAATATTGCAGTTCAACTTCATCTTTAGTACTCTCAGAGGGTTTGATTATCCAAGAGGACAAGCATTTTCTCATACTGATTCTTTTTAATAGGTGTTAAGAGTACTTAGAACTTTCCACAACCAAATGATTTAGAAACACTCAAGATCTCATAATATCGGTTTACTCTACATGGCATTCATTTTTACAGCCGCAGAACTGAGTATTCTAAAATGCTCTGATTTTCTTCCCAGTGTTTACTAAACAAACCAGGAAGATAAGCACCATGGAGAGAGAATATCTTTTTAGGTAAAAATTGTACTAACACAGAAAGAAATGGATGTATATTCCCTTAATAGATATAGGTTGGAAATTAGAAGAAAGTCATTAAACCATAGAGGGCATGGTGCAATTAAGTATGATCGATGTAATAAAGGAAGTAACACATTTTTAGATGAAACCTTCATCTTTATAAAGCTTATTATAATCTATAGGTACTTACAACAATTGCAATTGAAGTCAGTGACCCAGAAACCTCCTTGTCTGAGTTCTTTTCAGTCCCACAGAAATTTCCAAAATGTTCTCAAGAGAAATGTAGTCTTCTTATGTTTCAAGTGATGGTGCTTATGTCAATGAAGAACAATCAATTTTCACTACAAGAACATTTTGAATAATTACATCTTTATTCAAATCTGTATTCCATTTCTTTTGTTCCTTCTCATTTATGCAGCCTACAAAAATTCAGTCATAAATACTTGTGATGTTTCAACTCACGCTTAAAGGCATATGAAATGTTAAAGATCATAGTTTCCTTGTCTTTGTATGATTAGATTATTTTCTAATTTTGTTGACTTAATATGGCATATCACATACAAACAATATCCATTTTATGTATTTAAATCGGTTATTCAAAATATGCTTTATTTACATAAAGTAAAATGAAAGCAGTGCATATTTCACAGCCTGGCAATCATAAATGAAGCATTTTGCTATGAATTTCTGTTACTAAATACTGAAAATCTGATTAATTGCAGCTTAAGATAGATGACCTCCTTATGTTGAGTAATTTGGCTTTAGGTGTACTAAAGCAGTGGTTTATTTTGGTTTTTACTGTTCCACTTATCTTTCTCCTTTTCATGTTTTGTTTCAGAAGGAATATGATAGTGAAAAAAATGAATAACATCAAAAAAAAATCTGTAGCAAAAGAAGTCCCAAGTGTAGGATGGAATTATAGAGAAAAATCAAAAATAGATGCCAGCAGTGTGAGAAAAGGGTCTTTATCTGTCTACCAGTAACATTCTGGCTGAAGTCTTCCCTGAAACTGCGTAGGAGTCTTGAACCTTGGGTTTCAGTGTACAGATGAATAATCTTTATTAGCAACTGTTCTCATTAGATCTAGTCTCTTGTATAAAACAGTCAGACAGTCAAACAGTCATGGATTTGGAAAATGCCAGCATTATGACAAGATGTGCAAATTTTTCTGTTGAAATGGACATGGCACGGATTTGCTCTTGTGTACACTACATAAATATTTTAAAACTACTGGCTGTTTTGAGATGGAATATTTTGCTTTTTCCCATGAAAATTTAAAGAAAAAATATTGCTGTATAGTTAGCATGGAACAAATATCAATTCTGGATATCTTGAAATACCAGCTGTAGAAGTCTAAATTTTTGAATTAAACAGTCTCTCCAAGGGAACTGCTCTGCAAAGTATCCAGCATAATTTTTCAGAACTTTAGGTAATGTAATGTTGATTTGTACATACATAAAACACAAATTTAAAATAGAGGCATGTCTAAAACTCCATTTAATTGCTTGCCCATTACCATGGTGGAAAAATTCTCTCCAGAAAACTGCAAAAGATAAAATGTAAATAACAAGAATGATGGGCATCGAGAGAGTTAATATTTTACTTTACCTACTATTTCTTAGGCCATCTTCTTAAATTTCTCTTTAAAAAGCTGCACTGGCTAACAGGCAGATGACAGAAGAAATTACTGCTGGACAAAGAAGGTTAACTCTGTTCACTGTAAACTCTTATATTTAAAAATAAACTTGTCCGTGATGGTTAAGAATGAAAACAAAACAATTTAAAGTTCCTAAGAAACTGGAAAACTGACAAAAGTAAGTAAAGTGTTATAAAACTACTGAGAATGTAAAGAAAATAGTTTTGAAGATAATGGTTCTAAACTAAATTATAAGATTAGGAGAATATTTGAAGCAAAATATGGTCATCTCTAAAGCAAAAAATAAAAATATTAACTATGAATAATCTAAATGTTTAACTATTTCAGATATAGTAATTTAATATGTGAATGCTGAGAAATCCATCTTTTTCATTGAAAATTTTTTTTTTTCTGGAAAAGTTGTTACAGAAAGTTCTCCTATCATAAAGCATAGCAATGTCTGAGGTTGCCTTGCACAGGTGGATTCTGATATACAGCAACCTTACAAGTACTTGTGCAAACACCAAATTGACTATGTGGTCTTCTCACTTGTTTTGCAATAGCCAGGGCACAGTCAGGGATCTGTCTTTGCTTTAATTTCTGGATTTCTTGATAGTATCTAAAATTGAAAATTTGTAAGAAATAAATCTGTATCTTCAATATTAAAGAGAAATAATTTGTATTCATGTCCTGGTTTGAAGGACAGGTGTCTGTTAAGGAAGGTGGGAAAACCTCCCTTGAATACAAGATGACCCCCCCCTCCCTCCTCCGAATTACTGTACCTTTGAAATTACAGGGCTCTCAGGCAAAGATGTGGTAAAAAAGAATAACAGTTCTTTACTCGAGTTATATATCTATACACATAGAACAAGACAATTGAACGGCAACCATAAGAGAACAGACAAACCCCTTATCAGTCCCTTGTTTGATGTTGAGATTCTCCGTTGGAGCAGAGAGGCTGCGGTGACTCCCCCGCGGCTGCAGGGGGCGCTGTGGCGCGAGCGCAACGACCCTCACGTGGCAAATGGCGGCTCCGGCGAAGGGGACGGGGGGGTCA
>VZRJ01006055.1:216231-303131 GCA_013397565.1 Ptilonorhynchus violaceus
GAAACCAGTACTCGCGGCAGACACCACCGTCCTCCACCGAACACACCGAGCCAAGTGTGTCCAGCCAGTCCGGTCTCCACCCACCTCTCGCCCAAGTCTCGGGCAGTTTTCCTCACGATGCTCCAGCCTCTTTGTTTTCCTTTTACTGGGGGAATTGTCCTGGCTTCTGGGCTGGGCAAGTGATCCCTTTGTCCTTAAGTACCGTCGTTCTCTGTCGTTACCGTGGAATGCAGCTCTACAGATAACGTCCTTTTGTTCTTAAGTATCGCCCATCAAATTCTTTCCCGGCCAGCCCCTCCCATCTACACAGCCTGCCTAGTACCTGAGGGAAAGGAGAAAAATTTCATTTTCCCTAATCCATAACAATTCAAAAATCTGAATTCACTGGACCAACAAATTGGCCTGTGATAATGGAGGATCCTCAAGATGCTTTAAACTACTAGAAAGAGGAAATTTTGGTGTGGGAGACATACACATGACTTTTACAGTAGAGTCCTGTTGTTGAGGAAAGCATTTTACTTCCCAGCATTACCAACTTAGGATATTACTTTTGATTAAGACAGAAAAGAGTAATTTTTAAATCCACTGTTTTTCCTGGTAAAGGAGCCTATCTCTTTTACCAAAGGCTTACAGGCACTTAACATAAGTTGCAGGACTTGGAGATCTTGCAAGTAGACATGGCTACATGACTCAGCTCCTACTTCTAGTTATTGCTACATAGGGAAGAGGCCTAAAGCTCTCTTTGGATGACTAACATTCAGTAATCCTTTCAGCATGATACCACCACAAATACTGACAGCCTAAAAGACTGAAATGGGACTTTATTGAGACATAAAGCTGAAGCACTGCAAAAACATATCTTTCCTGGCAGCTTGGTTTCTGATTCGTGACAAGGAACTACAGAAATGAAAGATCTTCTACTGGATGAATTTGTTAATGTTAACTCACGGAATTCCACATATCTAGCTTAATAAATGGATTATGCTTTTTCTTGTTGTCTGGGATGGTGACAGCTGCTCATACCCTTTCAAGTCAAGACACCAAAGAGAAAAGTAAAATTCTTTCTATCATTTCTTTTGGGAAAGACTGTAGTTTTAATGCACTGTTCCTCTATTTATGATTCAGTGAAGAGAATGCAAAAATTGGTGTATATGAATTTTAAAATGCTATTTAAAAGAAAAATGGACAAATAAAATATTGAAATTTATACAGTTGTTTGGCTAACTGTAGTTTTGTTTAAAAGTTGTGTTCTTTCATCCCTGAAACAGTGCTTACTTACAACATGAGTCAAAAGAACCATATTCATACTTGTGCATAATAAAAAAATGCATGATAGAAGTTTGACCATAATGTTTATTATTGCTATGGCTTTTAGTTGTGGCTCTATTGACCTTGGATTCCGAACCGAACCGAACCGAAATACTTTTGATTTATCTCTACCTGCAGTGAATAACTGATAAACCTGAACATGGCTGCATATTTTATACGATTTTCATTTCTTTTTCCTTACATTTCACGTCTTCCATTTTTTTAATTTAGCAAATCAGCTGGTTTTCCATCTGCTTTCTACCTCTCTTATTCACATATTGTTGAGCAGGTTTAACTTAAAATGTCTGAAAGAGTGTATCTTCCCAGAATTTCAAGTCCATTTTGCAACTCACAATCACCTGCAGTTAGCTTCTGTGACCTGTGACCATCTTTTTTTTTTCCTGTGTAACTACTTGGTGGTTTAGTTGCAGCTCTATGTTAGCAGTGACAACCTGCTTGTTCAGAATGGCATTTCTCCACTAGGCTGTGAGGGATTTATGGGGAAGAAAAACATGGGGCTCCTGCCCTTTGGCACTTGTGTTTCTTGTTAAGTGGCACATGGAAATATGTTCTGAAGTGATCCAACATGGCCAGAATAGTTTCCTGTTTAATTTAATTTGTCTGGCATTAGCTGACATCATGTCTATCACCACTTTGCTCTTCTGATTTTACAGAGAGAAATTCTTGCCCACATTCCTTTGGCTGCTTTACATCTCTCTCCCACAGAATACTTTTCAGAAGCTGAAGAAATAATCAATTGATGGTAAGAATATAATCTATTGTAAGTAGCAGCAAATAGTTCTCTTCTGACCCAGACCATGAGTCAAATATGGAATTCTTGTTCTTGTGTAATCTTTCCTCTGTCTGCCTCAGAGCAGGTACTGATTACTTGAACATTACATTCAAGCTTGACTCATCCTCATGTGCCCTCCATGGACCTGCTTCTATAGGCAGATGTGACAAATGCAGCACTTCAGGCTTCTGAGATTTCTGTCTGATCCCATATAAACAATTTAGCTAACTGTCATACACAGCTTATCTTTGGTTTAGCATGTGGGAACCTTTTTTGACTGTCTTGTTTTGAGACCTGGCAAAAACTAGAGCAAGAACTGTTCCTTCTCGTTGCACTCATAAAACTGGTCAATGCATTTCTGTGTTTCCTGGAGCTTTCTGTCAAAGCTGTAAAGCTGTTCATTGTGACGGATTGTGCCTCCTGTTCCACAGATCTTTCTGTGTTGTAGTAAAGTCATGCTCTACACTCCTAACCCCAAATGACATTGCCAAGTAGTCTTGCCTTCACTCCATACCACTGAATTCTCAATAGCATTTTATTTTGTTGCCTGGTATACTCAACAATGGCTTCCTTGCAGTGTGCCTTAAGGCTTGTTTTCAGCCTGCTTGTGCCTGAAGGCAAAGGCTAGGAGTGTAATTTCAAGGACATAGGCATTGACTTTTTCTTTGTGGATGCATTTCCTGCCTGCACATGTACAAGTTCTATGGCAAATGCAAAGATCTCAGGCCTTGCGCTGGTGCAGTTTATGACATTAATAGAGAGCACTGTTCAATGTAATTCTGGCTCCCCTGAAGTGTTGTCATACTTAAGGATCTGGCTCCAAACCTGTAATTTTTTTTCTCTAAAAAACTAATGCTTTGTTCTGACTTTTCGTCTCTGCACAATTATTTCCTAACTATCAAAAATTTTTTCTCCCTTTGATGGAAAGCTGTTGTAGCTTGGGCTAATAATCTCAAAAACTATTTATTCTGGGTTAAAAATACCATAAAGAAAAAAAAAAACATGTCTGTTTTTTCCTTACCTTTATTCAGTTTTGTTGGAATATTTCAAGGGTGTGGCATGGGGAATCAAATATATGATGGCTACTAAAAGATGTGGCAGAGACTGGCAGGGGGCAGGATGATTCTTTGCACAGACATGCAAAAACACAATCAATGATTTATCTCTGGGACAAATCAAGATTCTTAACATTGATAATGCTCCCAATACTTTGATGTTCTTGAGTTTGTAGGTTTTGAGAATCCTTCGTAGGTTTTCTTGCCACTATTGAAGTACCAGTCTTGTGTGGTAGGTGCAACAGCCAGATGGCTATATCTGCAATAACAGCAATTTTCAAGCAGGAATACAGGAAATCCATTCTTAACCTCAATTTTTCTTGAACATGTCAATTTCTTTGAATAACACATTATGCATGTATTTCCAGCTGTTTCTACTTTCCTAACAAAGCAAATATTTTTATTAACTTGATTAAACAATTATCTTCAAAAACTCCTTTGTTAAAATATAATTAGCTTCTTAAAAGACTATTGTATATTTTGTGCATATCTACAAAAGATTGAATTAAAGACTTCATGAGTTCATTAATTTGTGGACCTATCTGATCAGCTTTCATCATGTAAGAGTCACTGGTAGGTTTGATTTATATCATGCAAGTCTGAATCTAAATTTTTCACAATGTGACAGAACATGGACAAACTTAATTTCATTAGCTTGTATTATGATAATTAGGCACCTCTGGAAGACTGAGGAGGACAAGCAACAGCTTTGCTCTGAATTTTGGTACCAAATTTTGTGCTGCCTTTTGATAATCTGGTTTTAATATTTGCTTTAAGGCTTTTTATTCCAATTTAATTAGTTGTCTACTTACTCTCTGCTTCATCACTGAGACCAAGCCTCTAGCATTTTCTCTTGGCATATACAGTATGTAGTGGAGACAACGTTGTTTCTAAAGTATTATAGGGTTGTATTAAAGGTGACATTTATTCAACATGTCAGCCCTTCTTTTTCCTTTTCCTGTGAGTTGCACCAGGAATGTTACGGACCCTTTAGGTTTTCAGTTTTCTGAGACAGGACAGCACAACCTCTGCACAACATGTATTATTGCTTTCATACAGCAATTTACAAACACAAATCCACCTCCCCTTATTCCCAGAGATGTCATATTAAAGTTTCTCTTCTTAGCAAGATAAACATATTTAGCTTTTCCCTCTTTTTTTTAAATTCTGTCTAGCTCAAGTGTCTTGTACAAGGGAAGGGAACAGACTCAAACTGCAGTTTGAATTATAATAGAGGACTGGTCTACAGTTGTGTCTTGTGACATGTACCTGCTGGCAGGGGAACTGATGCCTCTGTACCCCTTCCCCCAAAGAATGCAGACAGAAGAAGATGGCCCTTGCCTATGCCTATCTATTCACAAGACCAAAGATGTATGTAGCTAGTTAAAAAGCATGAAAGATTTAAGCCAAAAATAGGGCAGTTGCTCCCCAAAATTTCTGCGTACCCTGAGAACCATCTTAAATTCTTCAGTCTCACATCTGCTATGCTGTCACTTTTTCAAGAGGGCTTTGGTTAATTTTTTATGGCAAAATGGCACCAAATATAGAAAAATACTATGTTTTCCTTGTGAAACAAAAACATATATTTAGCACAGCATCTTTGTCTATCTACATTTTGAAAGAAGAGAACAACTCTCCCCCCCAGCTCCCGGACGTCAGGATGGAATCAGCTTTCAGAAACCACCCATTCTTTCTCCTTGAAACCTGCCCAGGGAAACAGTAGTACTTGGTATCAAGATGTATTTTCACTGGTACATTGAGCAGCAATTTTGTAGTTGGAGATGTAAGGGGTCTGTGTTGTGCGTGCAGAGCAGCAGATATTTATTAAGAGTACTGTAGTGTTTTAAATACCTCACCTCCTTTTCAGGGCGCCAGCACTGGTTGTCATGGAAACTGAGCTGAGAACCAGAAACTGGCAGTTGAAATTGCCTCATCTGCTAGTGACTGTGTCCATGTCTAGTCCTGCTTCCATGGAAACACAAGTCAGAGCAGCAAATGCAAGGTAGTGATTTCCAAAAGCTGCCTTAAAAATAACTCTGAGCTTAGTGCTATTTTGTTTGTGATCATCTCCCCACCAGCCCTGCTTAAGTAGAGCTCTTGGAGTCTGCAATATTTACAAGTTTAACAGATAAAAGGAAAACAAGGCATAAAAAATAAAGGTATCTGTCCCCTTTGATTTCCTTTACTGGCATAATAGGTTTCTGGGAGACAGACTGGTTAACAAACCTTGGCCTGCATAGTTACATTAGCATGTGACTGTCAGAATTATCTTTGATTAATTAGGTGCCCTTTCTTATAATTAGTGTTTATACTGAGCATGTTAGAAGGTGAGGCATGGTTTAGTTGGTTTACTGGGCCTCATTAATTCTCTATTAGTACTGAGGCATTACATCTCACAAAAAAAACCCCAAAAATCAGATTCAGGTAACATTTTTAGTTTTCAGAACAACTAGCTGCAAAAAAAGCTCAGATAATTTTCTGTGGATTTCATACCCTCTTTTTCCCACTGAAAAATCAGAATCTATCCTCTTTACAAATGTCTAGGCTTTTCATCTGGCTTTGCAATAGACTTGATATACTTAGAAGTCAGGAGGTTGATAGTGGCTTTCTGAGAAAAGATGCTCAGTTTTGAAAAGGTTGAATGGCTTGCCACACGTTTAGTTCAAATGCCAGTTACTCTGTTGACCTTCTTTCCCAGGTGTAATGTTTTGTTTCAGACAGATGAGGGGCTATTTTTTATCCTCCATTGTTCCAGCTAATCTTCTGTTTGTTGAGATTCTTAATGGCTGGAGAAAGAGTAGAAGAATGTTAGATTATACTTGAATGGAGTAACTTTGTCAGCATTACTTTGTGGACATCAGTAACTTGTAAGATATAACATGCTCTGGAATTCAGGTGTTGCATCTAGTTTGCCATTAATACTGAGGAAATATTTGTGTCTCAGTAGTTCTTGCTGAAAAAAGAATATCAATGAATAGTCTGTTTAAAAAAATCCAGTTATGTAGTGGAATAAGTAGGTGTGTATCAGAGCTTAAGATTTTGTAATAAGATCCATGCTTTGCAGGAAAGGTAGGAAAGTCATCACATCCTGAAATCTGCATGTCGAATAATAAACACAAAACCCAGCTTGAAATGTCCAGTCATTTTATTCTACAGCTTTCTGTGAAAAGTCAGTATCTAAAACTTCTCAGAGGAATACGGTCTACCACAGATTCACTCTTTAATACCTGTCTCTGTATCTTGGAGGTCTCAGATGAATTCCTGAATGTTCTGAATCTGAAAATATAGAAAAGAAAACTCTTTGCCTTTGGATTCCTCTGGGGCTTCCTGACCCACCAGAGAAGAGCATAGCATAGTTCTGCTTTGGGTTTAGAGTTGGTCAGGATGACCTCAAATACGTAGGTAATCAGATGGGTGTTAACTGTAAGTTCACTATATTCTGTGCTTTCCACCACTGATGAATTTTCTCCCTCTTTTTTCTTTTTAGCTGAGACAGATATTACTATTATTCTGAAACTCTGAAAACGTAGCTGTGGACCCACTGGCTGTAAAAAACTCCATTTCATAAAAAAGACAATTTTTTTTCTCTATTTGATATGCCTCTTTTTCCACATCAGTTTTATTTCATCTGGTTATTAAAATTACTGAGAGCTGCCATTTCTATCTCCATTCTATTTTTTTCAGAAGACTTGTATTGTATTTTTTTTTTATTTATTAAATTCTTGAAAGAAATGTCAAAAATGGGACTGTGCCCTAAACAGCTAAATATCATCCAGAACATGAAATGTTTGTGCAGTTTAGAATAACTGTCACAATATTAACAATATCATCTTTATAACATATTGGATCCAGAGCTGATATACTATTGTCATTAAAATATCTACTGGTCTTGGGCATTTTTCACTAAACTTACTTCACCCACTATTTTAAAATTCCCTTATTTCTATTAATGCAAATTAGCTTTTTTGTAATTCTTACCTTTTCTTTCAATATACTTAAACAACATCTGCTTATAACTTTAAGCTTTTAACCTATTTTCATAATCAAACATTTTTTTGCTGGTAATATCTCATTCATGTGTGTGTGTGTGTGTGTGTGTGTGTGTGTGTGTCTTCAGTAGCTTTTTAACTCACTAAAATGTAGAATACAAGATTTTTACAGGGACGATATAAAAACATATTGATCTTTAGTAGGAGAGCTGCAATGAAATTGTGTGTCTACTTTTGTGGTTTTCCTTTCCTTCTTGTACTTCCCTAAAATCCAGTTAAGGTTTTTCTCCATCATTTGTCACATGTTGTGATCCTTCTCAGGCATCTGAGGGATCCCTTTCATGCTTAAAGTTATATATATAAGACTCATGAAAACGAGATTCCTTGGATCCCTGAGTTTTGTGCCACCTTGGGCAAATTTTTCAATGACCTAATTTTTAAGTGTGCATCAAACCCCAGATTTGAAAGTATGTATCTATATGGAACAGATCATCTTGAGTGTGATTCACAAGGCACATAAAGAACAACCAGGGAATCAGGCCCAGCCAGCACAGGTTTAGGAAGGGCAGGTCCTGCCTAACCAACCTGATCTCCTTTTATGACCAGGTGACTCACCTGTTGGATGAGAAAGGCTATGGATGTGTCCATCTGGACTTCAGCAAAGCCTTAGATACTGTCTCCCACAGCATTCTCTTGGAAAAGCTGGCAATTCACAGCTTGGACAGGAGCACTTTTTGCTGGGTTAAAAACTGTATGGATAGCTGGGCCCAGGCAGCTGGTAAACGGTGTCACATCCAGTTGCCAGGCAGTCATCAGTGGTGTTTCCCAGGGCTCAGTATTGGGGTCAGTCCTGTTTAATATCTTGACTGATGATCTGAATGCAGGCATTAAGTGCGCCCTCCGTAAATTTGTGGATGGCACCAAACTGGGTGGGAGTGTTGATCTGCTTAACGGTAAGAAGGCCCTGCAGAGGGACCTGGACAGGCTGGATTAAGGTACCATGGCCAACAATATCAGGTTCAGCAAGACCAAGTACTGGGACCTGCCCTTGGGTCACAACAATCCCATGCAGTGCTACAGGCTGGTGAAGAGTGGCTGGAAAGCTGCCCAGCAGAAAAGGACCTGGGGGGTGCTGGTTGACAGTGGGTGAACATGAACCAGTGTGTGCCCAGGTGACCATGAAGGCCAATGGCATCCTGGCTTGTGTGACAAATTGTGTGGCCAACAGGACAAGGGAAGTGATTCTTCTCCTGTGTTCAGTACTGGTGAGGCCACACCTCGAAACTTGTATTCAGTTCTGGGCCTTTCACTACCAAAAGGACACTGCGGTGCTGGAGCATGTCCAGAGAAGGGCAGCAGAGCTGGTGAAGGGTCTGGAGTGCAAGTCCTATGAGGAGTGGCTGAGGGAGCTGGGGGTGTTTAGTCTGGAGAAAAGGAGGCTCAGGGGAGAACTTATCACTCTCTACAACTGCCTGAAAAGAGGTTGTAGCCAGGTGAGTATTGGCCTCTTCTCCCAGGCAGCCAAAAACAGGACAAAAGGTTCAGGCTGGACATCAGGAAGAGTTTCTTCATGGAAAGGGTTGTTAGGCACTGAAATGGACTGCTCAGGGAGGAAGTGGAGTCACCATTCCTGGAGGTGTTCAAGAAATGACTGAATGTGGCACTTGGTGTTACGGTCTAGTCAACAAGGTGGTGATCAGTCAAAAGCTGGACTCGATGATCTCAGAGGCCTTTTCCAAACTAAATGATTCTGTGATTCTGTATTGAGGAGACATGAAAAACAGGTGGAAAATGGGATCAGAACTATGTGCTCACAGGATACTAGGTGCTTGCTCAAACTGAAAAATAGGTTGCTCGAACCATGTCTGAAAAACTGAAGGTTGGGTGTGTATTGACATTATCAGTAAAAGGGACCTTTCCTAGAATGAGGTGTTGGAGCTCCTGGAAAGTGCTGAGTTGAGTTGTTGAGTGTGTAATGAAAATTAGATAATGGGCAGGACAGGTCTTAATCAAAGTGTTAGGCTGGAAATGAGATCAGAAAATGTATCAACCTGTTGCTTTCTTTTGTGTGTGTTTCCATATATCGCCTCTTTTTCTTCAAGCTGTGATTTCTTTGAAGTTGCTCCCAAACTTATTTTATGAGATGCTTACTGCAGAAGTCATAGAATCATAGAATTGCAGCCCTCTTCACAAGTCCTCTTCCATACTCAGGCAAAAAATGATGCTGGTCTCTTGAAACTGTTCAGCCAGAAAGCTTTCAAATACAGTGATACTTGAGGTCACTGTTTTCTTTCCTTGAGGAAGACATAAAATCAGGTCATCATATAGATGACTCATTTCTTGAAGCATCTGGGAAACAGATAAGAATATTGTAGCTCAACCTCTCTTCTAGCTTTTTGAAGAATGAGTAAGTCAGTGCATTTCTCCATACTCTGAGAAAGTTCTTGTCTCACAGGCAATCTTGGGTATAAACCAATGATAGATGTGGAAGAATTTGAGAGAAAGGCAGTTTGGTTAACAATGCATTTATCAGTTTAAATCTACCTTATGTTGGTTACTTTAGTCAAAGTACCAGTGTGTGTATCAAAGATTGGTGACCAGATCAGCCTGTCTGCCTAACAGAGGCTTAGATTTTTGACAGATTCTCAACCATATAGGAGTTCTTTAAATACTGTCATAGTTAATTCAAAATACTTTTAGATTTAAAGAAAGAAATAGGAAATACTCTTCCCATAGGAAACTGACGATACACTTGATTCCAATTTCATAAAAATAATAGTGGTTTTTCCCTTGTGGATGCATACAGTGTTTCAGCTGCATGATCTTGAAATTTTTCAACTCTGTTTTTCATTTTATTGAAATGAAGATGCAGCTTTCTTAAGGTAAATGCTGAGAAACTAATGGGCCTGATAGAATCCGGTGCAATATTTCAATACAATTGCTATTGAGCAAGTTAGTTGAAAACTTATTTTGAAAGAAAAATATTATCATATCAGTTTTAAATTTTCAATGTGAACATGGCAATAAGTAATCAAGCCATCTGCATGCATTGGAAGCCTGTTTCCAAATCTCCCAGTAGAAATTCTATTCTCTATTCAGACTTTGATATTGCTAATTTTTCTGATTGCACATCTTTGCAGTTGAAGATTCTTCTTCCAAACTCTAAACATCACCAAAGGAATTTCTTGCCTTTTGTTACTAAATTATATTGAAATTAATATAGAGAAACTAGATATTGCATGAATGAATCTAACAATCAGAATAGGATGCTATTAGAGATGTTTCTCAGTGTTATTTATCCTGCTCCAAGCCATCTGGAGGCATCTGAATGTGTCATTGAAATAATTAAGAAATATCAAGAACAAAATGATTTTAAATGAATTTTAATGACAAAACTAATTAGGGGACCATTCCCATAACACACAACAGTCACTGCATGTTACTACTGTGTGACGGGTGACAACTTTTGCAGGATAAATGGCATATTTTGCAAATTCATCTCTCAGCAGTATCTTTCTGGTTTTTTATATTTATTTTTGATTTTAGAAAATGTGGGGGTCTTATGGGATTACTGCGTCTGAAGTGCATGACAGATTTGCTTTTAACAGTAGCTCTTATCATCTTTTTAAAATAAAAAGGTTAAACCTCATTCTCTTACAGTATGGGGTGGAGTGACCTCAGTATTTCTTCAATTAATTTTGACATTTAGTATTTATAAGATGAAAAATCATAGAATCATAGAATAGTTTGGATTAGAAGGGACCTTTAAAGATCATCTACTCCAACTTCCCTACAATGAGCAGGAACAACAGATCTTCAACTAGATCTGTTGTCTCAGAACCACGTTCAACCTGACCTTGAACACTTCCAGGGAGTGCAAGTGCTCCACCACCTCTCTGGGCAACATGGTCCAGTGTCTCACTAACCTCACAGTAAAAAACTTGTTTCTTATAACTTACCTAAATCAAACTTCTTTCAGTTTAAAACCATTACCCCTTCTCATATCACAACAGGTTCTGCTAAAACGTCCCTCCTGTTTTTTTTATAGGCCCTGTTTAGGTATTGATAAGTCACTCTGAGTTCTCCCAGAAGCTTTCTCTTCCCCAGGCTGAACAGCCCCAACTCCCTCAGCCTGTCCTCACAGGAGAGGTGCTCTGACCCTCTGAGCATCTTCATGGCTCTTCTCTATATCATTCCAACAGGTCCACATCTTTTCTTCCCTTTTCTAAGTCATCTGCCTTTTTAATGGGAACTGTTTGATCCTTTCTGGCATGCAGTCAATGACACCTCTATTATGGATTCTTCTAAGTCTTTCTTGGTCCCAGCTAGTTGAAGAGAATGCTTTCAAAGAATGCAATATGGATGCAGTATGCTTTCAGTAGTCAGCAGTAACCATGCAAGTGATAAATAACAAAGCTGATGTTTTCTTCAGGAGGAAATTAATGTGCATAATGAAAGCTGAGCAGTTAACCTTCATTAGCTGTGGACATACATATAAGTCTTGATGCTGGTCTAAGTATTTAAACATAACTGGTGCCTGTTAGAAATAATAGGTTCTGTATGTTTCTTTCTCCTTATGCTTACTCTTTGCCCAGAAAAACCTCTATTGTAATGATTAGTTTTGCTGAGTGCTTTAAAATATCGTAGCTGAACTAGGAATCATTTTATCTTTCTTGGATGTGAGATCAAAGAGCATTTTGTGTGGAAAAGCCTATCTGTACATCTGATAGCAACTTTTAGTGCAGAGCATTATGCCAGCCATCTGACTGGAACAACCTTGATTCTTTACTCATAACAAAATCATAGCCCAGAGGATGGTTCTCTCAGAAAGTCTATATGTGGTTATTATGTCTTAGGGATTATTAAAGACCTCTGCGCTTGATGGGAATTTTGAAAGTTTCTGCAAGTAGAAGACTTGGGGTAGCCAGGACCTCACCAGAGCAATTGTTGTACTGACTTTGTCTCAGCATAAGCATTGCCATTGGAAAGAGCAACCTAATATAAGGCAGCAGTGTCATGCTTAAGGCAGGTTATCAGGCACATTGTTTTTTATTGTGTTTGAGCTTCTTTGTATTTAGATGCTGAAAGAGCAAACCTAAGAGTACTTAAATCTATTGTCATCTTGTATATTTGTTTCTATACAAAAAGTTAGTAACACTGCAACCTTACCATAAAACAAAGGAGAGCTGAACAGATCTGATCTATTTAAGCAAAAAATTCAAGCTCCTATGCTATTAGGCAATTTCCTCAAACATGTTTTTCTTCCAATGGTTGCATACATGCCCTATTTCTGTAAAATATATGTAACCTGAGTCCATTGGAATACGCTATGTTTAGATGATTTAAATGATGAAATTGAAAAAAATAATGCACACGAGCAGATTACACAATATGTGAAAACATTTGTTTACAGCTTACTATTTGTGATAGCTGATCTTACAAGCATTTTACAGAGAAAACATGTACTCTCTAATCTTACTGTGGCTTGAAGTCTGAACGTGTCTTGAAAGCTACATTTAAGATCAACCTACTCCTCTTTTTGACTCTTATAATGAACCACTTATATAGACAGCTTTTGATCTTCTCTTACAATCTGAATAAACTATTTAGAATATATCATTTATATAAAGTTTGATAATCTTAAAATTATTCAGTTTCCATTAAATTCAGTTTTTGTTAATGTTCAGTGTTAATTTCAGAAAAGTATGATTGTGTTAATCAATAATTTTATGTTTAATAATGATCAACCCTTAAAACAAGTGGGGGTTTGAAATTTCATCTTTTATTTTTGCATCTCAGATCTACCTGCTAAACATATTTCTCCTTTTAAGTCACAAGACAAGCACAGCATATATCTATGCAAAATATACACTATCCCTGAGTAGAGCTGAAATTTAAAAAATGCCTGTCAAAAAGGACTTTATATCCTGGAAAGAAGAAATTAAAACAATTTTTTTACCAGAAACTGAAACTTTTGTTCATTTTTTTCATGTATCAGACAACTAGGGCATAATAATTTGCAATGCAATTCTGTAATCTCATCACATTTAATATCTGAGGTCTGTGAGACTTCTTACATGCTCATCAGAGAAGGCCAATATAAAATATAAAAAAATCTTGCTTACCACCCACCATGATTTTTTCTTCAAATGTCATTGCAATATCTCTGCTTTTATGAAATACAGATAATCTAGCACAGTTATGTAGTAAATTAAACTTTCAAAGTTAAGCTATTTTATACAGTTAACTCCTCCAAAATACAACACTAAAAAGAACAGAAACTTCTTCCTTAAACTGAATGTCACAATAACAAGTCCTTAAATGGTGTGCAGTGCCCTCTGTTGTTACTGACATTTGGGAAAGGTGAGTCCAAATTATATTAGATGCTGAAAAGGACCATGACAGCAATATGAGAAATGGAGAAACTATTCTCCATTTCCAAAGAAGAATTTTAAGATGTCTATATGGAGAAAACTAACGTACTGTTGAATTTTTCAACCTGATAGAGATTACAGGTATAAGCCCATACAGAACACCTTAACACTTAGCATGAGCTTAACACATGCTCAGAAACAGGTATGAGTCCAATGGGGCTGCCCAAAGTGCAGGGATAGAGAGATCTGATATAGTGCTGTGAAAATGGGGCACACAGCTTCCAGAAGTGATTTAGTTGGTGCCCACATGGCTTTCTGGAGATGTTACTACACACATATTCAATTTCAGGGTTTATTATACCCACAGAAGCCACAGGAGTACCTATGCCCTAAACCCCAAGTTTGATTTATCTCATGTGATACAATTAAAGCTGGCATTTACTCTAATGAGATAAGGAAAACAAATGCTATGGTCACAGCATTTAAAATTTAAAAATTTTCTGTGAGGTTAGATGGGTGCCAGGTAAGATCTAGGATCAGTAACTTCTGCCATAGTTGATATCTGGGCACTTTGAGACTTTTTGACTGAAGAATACAGAAATGTAAATGGAAGAATTCCTATTTTAATGAGGACTACCAATATTTTATGAAAAATTTAAAAACCCCAAACTGTATAGTAACTGTAAAAGAAGTACTGTAAAATTTGTAGATGTACTTAAAAATGCATTTTCTTGAAGAAAGCCCTTTAAGTATCTACTATTCAGACATATCTTTGTTGACACAGCAAACATTAAGCTATTTCATATAAAGGAAGAGATTGCCTCAGAGAATTATCAGATCAGATATTGGTCTGATATATTGGTGAGCAAGTAGCCATGATTTGGTCTTTACAAACATCATGCTGCTTATGCAGTATTCAGTGTGGATAGGCTATGGTAAAATGGGAAAGCATTTAAGCAGAAAATAAAACATCTTTTTTTCATTTGTTTTGTTTGCTTTTAATGGAAAAGAAAGCAACCACCCTTTAATTTCACTGTACCAAGAAACTTGCTTTGGTGGTCTTGAGAGAATTCCATGTAGAAGATATATACCACCATAAAAATATTAATTTATCCCTCACACAAACCAAAATATTGCTCTTCCTTTTCATTTTTCAAATTAAGAATTTCTACAAATGGTTCATGAGAGGGATTATTGTCCCATTGCTAGCTTGCAAGCATGCATTTTGACGACTCAAAATTGTAACTATTTTTTTCACTTCTGTGCCTTTGATCGGATAAATCTCAAAATCAAGAGCAATTTTCTGTATTATAAAAATAATCTATTTTTTTACTGAACTAACATGTTATTAATCAAATTTTCTATGAACATTCTTTCCAATCACCACTCCAGGGTGTGTTTTGTGTGCAAAAATAACCTCATTTAAAAATACTTATAGATGTCCTGCCAACCTACACCTGTTACAAAAACCCCAAACCGGTTGATTCTGAACCATCCAAATGCAGAATAGCTCATGGGACTTTACAGAAACAGACATCCTGGGAGTGGCATATATGCAATTCTTTTTTGCTTAAACAACACTTCACCCATGAATGATCTATTCATCATTCCATGCAGTGGTCTTGGCTGCTCCTTAGCTTTCTGCTACTTATTGTTTTTTACTTCTATTTAGTTTTCTTCATAGCAGCTCATATGGTGCTGTGTTTTAGGGTTTTGACCAGTACAGTGCTATAACCACTAATGTTCTAGCTTTTGCTGAACACTGTTTGCACAGCACCAAGGCACTTACTCTGTTTCCCCTATCTCAATGGAACTGGTGAGGGAAGTGACCAAGTGACTGTGTGGTGTTTATCTGCCCGCTGGTGTTAACCTACAACATCAGTGTTTTCATTAGACACACGTGCTCGTTCTGGATGAACAATTTATATTCCATGTCCGATGATATTGTTGTCTAGAATAAGTGTTCTCAGATATACACAGGATGTTGCTGATCAAGTCTTCAGGAGATAAGTCAGATTCAGTGCACTCGAACTACGGAGTAGCAGTGTGCGTGTGTTTGTGTGTGTGTGTGTGTGTATACATCCACCAAAGTTTTCAATAAGAACTGGCTTATAGGCATTGTCATTTGCCAACAACAGGACAGCCTACAAGCAAAATTTTGCCAAGAAAGGCAAACTTAGAAGCACATATTGTCTGTTGGAGCACCCTCCTCCCTGTGCTTAAGAAGCAATGACTATTTCTTTTAATGATTTTATTTTTTATAGTGCTTATTCATTTATTTTTCTTTGGGAGAAAAATGGTCACACTGGAGCTATGAGACAAAATGTTCTCAGAGGATCTTTTAAACCAGATTCTAACAGAAGTATGACTAATACAATGCTGTCACCATCAGAGACTTCTACAATCCATGTTTTCTGGGGAAGTGAAAAAACCCCCCTAGAAAAGCCTCTTCTAATCATTATACAAAAAGAGGACAGAGAATGGGGGGAGGGCAATCTCATTCTAACAAAACTAGACAAAATGAAACAAAAACCTACTAAAAAATTTGGGAAAGCTGGAAGAACCTGTGAAACCCATAAGGAACTCATTCCCACCTTATTTGTCTGAGAAGCATTTGGGAGGAAACTGCAGAAATTACCTAACTGAGCTCAAACAGAAAAGCATTCTGTAACTTACCATTGCATAACCATAGTTTGCTCCTGTAAAAGACTTTGAGAAAGATAATTCTTTAGGATATATTCCCAGAGATTCAGGGTTGCCTGGGAAACTAGCTGCCATGTGTGGTTCTCTTTTCTGAGCAAATGTTGAGTCACATGGATTTTCCACGTGTCAGGTTTTGGTGCTGACTTTTTAAAAGCAGAATGTTCAGCAGCACTGGATCCTACGGGCCTTTACAGTCAGCTCTGCATCTGTGGGACTTACTCTCTTTCAATTTGTATTTGATGCTGTTTGCATAAATATTCATAATTAAATCTTACATAAACAGTTAGGACTACAGACTACAGAATTTTTCATTAGTGTTTCAATGATTGCTTTCTATTCTCAATTGACTTATTTTGTTATCTGTGATATCTGTACCAATACCTCATAAAAATCTATGCAAGCACTGAGTACTAAGAAGCTAGAAACCCACAAATTCAAGAAGTTGCTGCTTGATATTGAAATACAAAAAAAAAAAACATTTTCAGACTGCTCTTTTCTTGGCCTATTGGCCATTTGAGGGCTGAACACTGAATTTCATTTTGTGTATGAGCTAAATTTGAAAAAAAGTTACTTCTTCACAGAAAAAAACACATTAAAGTTTATATGCATTTCTCTTAATTGATTTACAGACAAGTCAGGCAACTACTGTGAAAATTTCACTTTTGTGACTATTACAGAATCACAGAATGGATCAGTTTGGAAGCGACTATAGTGGATCATCTGGTCCAACCTCCCTTCTCAGGGTCATCCTAGAGCACACTGCACAGGGTTGTGTCCAGATGGTTCTCGAGTATCTCCAGTGAGGGAGACTCCACGTCATCTCTGGGCAATCTGCTTCAGTCTGTGGTCACCTACACAGTAAAGAAGTTCTTCCTCAAATTCAGATGAAACTTCCTATGCATCAGTTTCTGCCCATTGCCTCTCGACCCATTGCTTGGCAACACCAACAAGAACCTGGCTCCATCCTCCTGGCACTCTCCCTTCAGATACTTATAGACATTGATGAGGTCCCCTCTCAGTCATCTCTTCTCAAGGCTGAACAGGCCCAAGTCCCTCAGCCTTTCCATGTAAAGATGCTCCAGTCCCTTAATCAGCTTTGTGACTCTCCACTTGACCCTCTCCAGGAGCTCCATGTCTGTCTTGTCCTGAGGAGCCCACAACTGGACACAGCACTCCAGATGTGCCCTCACAAGGGCTGAGTAGAGGAGCAGGATCATCTTCCTGAACCTTCTGGCAATGCTCTTCCTAATGCATCCCAGCATACCATTGGCCTTCTTGGCCACAAGGACATTCTGCTGGCTCATGGACAGGTTGCTGTCCACCAGGACCCCCAGGTCCTTCTCCACAGAGCTGCTTCCCAGCAGGTCAGCCCCCAGCCTGTGCTGGTGTAGGGGGTTATTCCTCACCAGATGCAGGACCCTGCACTTGCCTTTGTTGAATTTCAGACTATTCTTTTCTGCCCACCCCTCCAGTCAAGGTCCTTCTGAAGGGCAGCACAGCACTCTGGGGTATTGGCTGCTCCTCCCAGCTTTGTGTCATCAGTGAACTTGCTGAGGCATCTGTCCCTTCATCTAAGTCATTGATGGAGAAGTTAAACAATTTCGTGCCCGGTATTGAACCCTGGGGGACACTACCAGTGACAGACCTCCAGCTAGACCCCGTGCCACTGATTACAGCCCTCTGGGATCTGCCATTCACCCAGTTCTTAACTCACCTCACTGTCCACTCATCCAGTCCACAGTTCCTGAGTTTGCCTATGAGGATGCTGTGAGAGACAGTTGAAAGCCTTACTGAAGTCACGGTAGACAATATCCACTGCTCTCCCCTTGTCCATCCCAGCGTTTTGCTTCATCATAGAAGGCCATCAGGTTTTTCAAGCATGATTTACCCTTAGTGAATTGACGCTGACTACTCCCAATCACCCTCTTGTCATCCCTGTGGATAGAGATGGCCTCCAGAATGAGGCACTCCATCACCTTTCCGGGGATTGAGGTGAGGCTGACTAGACGGTAGTTCCCTGGGTCCTCCTTCTTCCCCTTTTTGAAGACTGAGGTGACGTTTGCTTTCTTCCAGTTCTCAGGTACCTCTGCTGGTAGTTACAACCTTTCAAAGATGACTGTGAGTAGCCTATCTGTGGTGTCTGCCAGCTGTGTCTCAGCACTCATGGATGCATCCCGTCAGGGCCCCTTAAACTTGTGGATGTCAAGCTTGCCTTGGTGTTGTCTAACCCCAACCTTCTTGACCAAGGGAAAGCCTTCTTCCCTCTGTTTCTGGATTGCCTGCCTAAAAACAAGACAGCAGTAACTTCCCAACTGATTGTTGTTCACTGGCTCAGCAAAAGGTTTTGTGTGTGTACCTCGTGCCACTACAATAGGCTTCAACAAATACCAGGAACAGCTTGCATGGTTACGTGGGCATCAAATGTGGTCTACGATTTTTTGGGTTGGAGCAGACATCTTCACAACAACAGCACATATCTGGTGAGATATAAGTGTCCTAAATTTGTACTTGGAATCTAAGTGGGACACTACGAGGCGTCTACTAACCTATTATGTCTATGCTTAGATATCCGAATCATCCTCTAGATATTTAATCTTGTAGACAACTGTAATGATATACAACTGGATACATTGTACTAGGATTCTACCTACAACAGCAACTGTGTTTATGACAGAAATCTTCTTACCATTTAAAAACATCTTCTGAAAGAAACCCAAAAATTCAAGGAATTTATATCAAGGCACATGAAATTGCATCAATTGCATTGTTTATATTTCTTTCTTTCAAGAAAGAACAATAACTAAGTCATGGTCACCATTGAAAGCAAAAGCAGCACCATTTCATTGCTGTAACAGGATCATTTCACAGGAGTGTGACTGAAGGTGATTCACTTTGACAAGCCATAACTAATGAAAGTAACATGAAGATATCTATTTACAGAGGTTAAAAGATAATTGTGACTCATGTTAAAATAAAAGAAAGAAAGAAAGAAAGAAAGAAAGAAAGAGAAAGAGAAAGAAAGAAACAACCCCCTTCATCCTCTTATATCTCTGTTTTGGTTCCTCTTACAGCAGTGGTAAAACAATAATATGGTATTAATTACTGCGGCTAATAGCCACTCCTGTGGCTATTATTGTTATCTCATTCTATCCCTTACCTAAATAAACTTGCAAACCTCACCAGCAAGGAACGCAATGCTGCTGCGGGGCCTCAGTTCCAGCTGTACTGCAACTTTTACAAGTGATGGTTTACCATTTAGTCAATATGGTGAAAGAATAATAATCACAAACCATAAGTGCAGAAAAGTTTCACTAAAAAATGTTTTAAACATACCTGAGAAATTATCTTCTCTTCATGTTAAGCCCCTGTTCACTTTCCCTGCTAATGTAATGTATTCAAAGAAAATCTAAACTCTTAAATTTACACTACACTTAAGGCTTACAAATAAGTGAAAAAGTAAGCAACATCTTTGAGCACTTGTCCTCTCTTCCAAATCCTTGGGTGTCAGGCTGTAAACTGGGATGAAATTTCAGAAATGTACCGTAACCTCTCAAAAAGAGTGCTCATTATGTAACAGAAGTATTTAGCTACAGCAGCATTAATATTCTAGTATGAATGCAGTGCACTATAAATGTTATTGCACTCTATTTGTGAGCAATGAAATGAGCAGGAATGTTGAGTTTACATTCTCACCTTGTGTTATGTCCCTGAAATCTTAAGACACAAGTCAGCAATGCACTTTACGTTGTTACTCAGTTCGGGTTCACTGGGACTTAAATGTGTGATTAAATACCTTATTCACTTTTCTAAATATAATTTTCAAATGTATTGAAAATCAAGTTTTGATTTCAAGATCTTTGTCATGATTGTGAACATTTGTAGAAATAGAACTTCACTATTGGCTAGCTGTTGTTATCTACAGACACCAAGAACAGCTTTCCTGTGGCTGTCACTTACATGCTTGATATACACACACAGAGACAGAGAGAGACTTTTCAAGCCAGATGAAAAATTCTTGGCAGCCAGAAAATCTTTTGATTTCACTGTTTCTTTCAGGTGATCTATGGTAATTACCTGGCTTTAGACAGTATATCTAACTTCAGATTCTCTAATCAGAATTATCATTACTAGAGTAGTATAGAAATCTGGTCATTTAGTGTATTTGTTTTTCTGGTGCTTTGGGTTTTTTTTTTTTTACCTTAACAAGACTTTCCCTTTCTTATGAGTTCTTCAACATCTATTTTAAGACAGAATGACTCATACTCTGGAGTTCCCATTTCTCACCCAGAGAATCTGGGTGTCAGTTCAGAATAAACACTTCCAGATTGCTGCAGTAGGTGAGATGAGTTCAGCCTGTCATTATCGAATGCACGCAGCAAAGTGGAGCCATGAAACTATACAACAATGAGGTCTTAAAAAACCATCTGATGGTTCCTACCAAATGCTATTACAGTCATGTACATAAACCATATCTAGAGTATGTCAATGCTTTCTTTTGACTTGAGAAGCAAAAGCCTGGGGTACTGTTATGGCAATAGCTTCAAGCTGTGTCTAATCTTGTCCCCATCTAAATTATCTCCTATGGCTCCATATGAGCAGCATGTGTGAACGTGTGCCTGTAAACGGATGGCAGGTTAACAACATATATGACGCTTTCTCCTAGCTTCTGCATATTTCCAGCTCAGAGGATTTTCTGAGTCTGAAGCAGTATGTTTCCCTAGTAACATTTACTGGATCTCCTGTCAAAATATTTGTCCAGTCTGCTCTGAACATATGTAAACCTTTTGCCTCCAAAATTCCCCTAGCAAAGTGACCCACAGGTCTGCTACCCACAGTGTGAAACCCCTCTTGTTTGTTCTGAGCCTGGCCTCTGTTGTCTTCATCTGGTGGTCCTAGCTGTTGTATAAAAAGAAACAGTGAGCAGTCAATCCCTTCCCACAGTCTCTACATCAGGCATGATTTTCATCTTTTCCTTCAAAGTAATTTCTTAATCCTTCTAAGAAAATTATTCCATATCATGATTGTTGGCCTTCTGTGAACCTTTGCCCCATCTTCTCTCAGGTCATTTTTGAGGAGAACAGAACTGTGCACATTAACTGTGAGTGTGCATGAACTGTGATTTTCTACGGTGGCATAATGATGCTCGTTTTTATTTCTTTATTCATTTCCTCATAAAGTCAAATATATGATTCATTTTTCCACTCCTAGCAAGCACTGAGATGATATTTTCATCTGTCACAAATACAAAGGCTTACTCCAATGGCAACAGACAGCACAGACCCTATCATTTTATGTGTTAAGCTAGGTTTGTTTTCCCCCACATACAAAAAGAACAAGCTCTTTTTAAAAATTTAATCTGCTATTTTATTACTCAGTCATTTTTTTAAGACGAGGCTGCACTTCGTCACAGTCGGCCCTCATACTTACTGCCTTCTGTAATCCAATTATTGAGAGATGCCTCTGCCTGAATTAAGGTGCAAATGAGACCATATGCCAAATAAATAATACAGATTTTATTTAACAGTAAATGTGAGGTAGAGAGATAGAAAGAAATAGAAAGGGGGTGGGAGGGAGAGAAATTGAGCAATGAAGCAGAAGATAGTCACCACCCTTGGATCCAGCGGTCCCACTGGTCCTTCCTCAACCTAGGCTTCTCGGTAGAGGGGTTCAAATTCCTGAGGTAGTTCAAAACTTTTCTCTATACATTCTTGCAAACAAAGGAATTAATGCTCATTGGCTACACAGTTGTCTTATTCTATTGGTTAAATTATTTCCTCACTTCTAAAGCTAATTAGTCCCATGCTCAGTATTTCTCTTCTTTTGAGTTGTGGGTTTCTTGAGTTGGTGGGTGAATCACATTTTACTCAGTCCAAGCTGACTTCAGCACAGTTGCTGTGTTGGCTTTCCTTGTCCATTATCAGTGATACATTCTTCTTTCCCAGCTTTTTTAACCTCCTCCTCAGTTTGAGATAACACCTGGACAATAGTACCACCTTTATCTTATCTCAAGTTCCCATCACGGTGGCTTATCTTACAGTCCAAATTCCAGGTATCCACAGAGGCGTATTCAGGGCAGAGGCTTTGGTGGTCGCAGATTCCATCTGTCCCATAACTTGGGGTGATCTTTGTTTGACCAGTGATATGCACATAAGCAGTTTCTTCTTTACACAGTTTGCCACAGTGGGAATTCTTGTCTGGATGTGTTACCAGGGATGTGCTAACTAGATTTTCCTCCACCAGGCCTGGAATCAGCCCCATCCTGTCACTCGGTTTGTGCTTCTCGAAGGCAAAGTCCTTCTGTGGTAACAGTTTTGAGACAGAAAATTGTGGTCTCTAGGTCATTACACCTTGACCTATGAATTCCTTTACTGTGTGCAAATATGGTCATGTCACTGCTAACTACCTTTTCCAGGTACAAGTGCCAGCCATTGTGGAAAACCACTGGGAACTTTCCTGTATGTAACATTTAGTTACTTGTTTTTACCTTCTTTCCTAATTTTAACCATCTGTTTACCCAAGCTGGGACCTGCCTTTTCTGTTTGTTTTTGCCACAGGTGCTTTGCATAAGACCTTATGAAAAGCCTTTTGAAAATCCAAGCAGTGCATACCAAGTATATTAACCTTACCCACAAGGGTTTTGACCTCTCACAAGAATTTGAAAAGGTTTGTAATAATGGATTTCCATTTGTGGAAATCACATGGGTTCTTCTCAGGTAGCTTTCATTTATTCAGGTCTCAGTTAATTCAATGTTAACACATTTTTTATTCATTTGCCTGCAGGCTTACACTAGGTAAGTACTTCCCTAGGTTTCTCTGAAATGTTTCTTTTTAAATATTGTCACAATATTTGCCACGCTCAAGTGTTCACATACCAAGAGTAGATGAGATACATGGTAGATCTATAGTTGTACTATTTCATCCTTGAATACTGTTGAGACTTGTGGGTGTATAGCATCCATCATTGGTCACTTGCTAGTTTTATTCTGCTTCTATTTATTGTGATCACCTTCCACTTATAGCATTGTTTCAGCTGATCCTTCATTATTCAGGTCGATTGTTAATCCCAAAATACAGCATGGAAATCTCCCCAGGTTTCCCTACACTGAACCCTGATAGAAAAAACTATTTATCTCCTTTGAAGTGCTGTTCTCTCTGAATATATCATCACCATTGTGCATGAGTCCAAAGACTATCTCAGGGCCTTTTTGTTCTTGTTGATTTTGGTGGTTTAGATTAGACTACAGATTACATTAGATTTTGTATTTAACCAAGCAAAAAGCCACCCCAAGTTGTCAATCATGGAAATTAGCTTTAATTTGAAAGTTGTTGATTACTACAGTGCAAAGCACAATGCCTTCAGTTAGAAAACAAAAATCCACTTTGAAAGAAAATGGAAGAGAAACTACATTGTGAATTAGCAAATATTTGAAGAATTATTGTTTTGATCACGTTGTATAAATAGCTCACCTAACAGTGAAGCTTTTTCTTTACGTTCATTTTCAATAGGACAGGCTGCTCAGTTTTAGAACATTCTGATGTCTTTGACAAGAGAAAGGAAATAATTTTTGTGTAGCCAGGAAGAAAAAAAAAGGCAAAAAGTAAAGAAACAAAGTGAATTTTACTAACTATTAAAAGAAACAAAGCTTGTCTTTTAAACTCAACACAAAGTGTTTTTCAGTATCACACTTGTTCAAACGTGCATTGTATTTAGCAAGATACTACTGTCAATTCACATTCAGAGCACACATCTTTTGTGTGCAAGATATAGTTCTATGATGAATTATAAATCCATCTCTTTCCTTCAGGGTTTGTTTCTTGAATACTTTTTTCTTGCTTTTAAATATTTATTGTAAATGGACTTCCAGAAAAATGTAGAAATGTCAGCTATAATCTACCTTTTGTATGCTGGGGAAACCCTAGAATGCAAGTCATCTTTCATATCCCTCTTGCATCCTTTCTGTTTGCCTTTGGAGTGCCTTGGAGCTGACTGAGGAATTTTCTCACACTCTCAATCATTTTGAGTCAACACTGTTTGCTGTTTTACATCCCTATGATTTCATATGGTTGCTAAATAATTATTGGCATGAACTGGCAGCTTTGGGAATAGGAATGCTAGGACCAGTGCCAGAATTTGCTCTGGTCCATAATCGAATAATGTGTTATCATCTACTCCACTTCGGAAACTACAGCTGTCACCTTAAGTATTTTCTATAAGAACTTCCCTGCTGTCTTTAAATTCCTCTTTTCCCTCCTGTTGTGGTTTAAACCCAGCCAGCAGCTAAGCACCACACAACCGCTCAGTCACTCCCTGCCCCAGCAGAATGGGAGAACTGGAGAAAGCTCATGGACTGAGACAAAAAGTTTAACAATTGAAATTAAATGAAAATAATATAATAATAACAATGACAACAACCGCAAAACTGACTTGTAATTAAAAAGTAAATAAGACAGAGACATAAAACCCAAAAAAGCAAAATTACGCAAATGAAATGAATTGATCAACAACAACCTATAAATGCCCAGTCAAGCCCTTGGAAGCATACCCCCCCATCAATGTTCTCCCTGGTTTTACTGCTGAGCATTATTCCATATAGTATGGAATATTACTTTGGTGAGCCAAAACCAGGACACCTCAAGAAGCAGAAATGATGTAACTTGATGTTCTGGCCTCAGAAAAAGCTGGGGGAAAAGCATCAGATACAAAAGAATAAGCAACATTAGTCAATGTTCTGATTTAATTCTTACCATACTCTTAAGACACTGCCTGTGTTTGAGCAGATCAGGTTGTCTGACAGGGTAGAGTGGTACGTTGACTGACATTTCTGAATCTCTGAATCTTTACAGTTGCTCTGAAGTTGGCATAGAACTAGTGCAGGCTTTCACTCAAGCAACTGTTATAGTTTACTAACTCTGTTTTGTCCATGCCTCTAGGAATAGAGTATAGAAATACTTCTGAGTAAAATGTGCTTCTAATCCATGCTCTGTCTCTTATATAAAGCACATTCAAGATGTCACTTTTCTCTCACAAAAGATAGAAAAAAAATGACTACTAAATTCACACCATTGTTTCATTTTTATGCTGATGCACAGTAGCATGGCTTATTGTAGGCTCAGTGCCTAAAGGCACAGTAACTGCTCATTTTCATGACCCAATTCAGATAAACTTTTAGCTCTGTCATCAATCAAGATGGGAGAAATGAGGAGCATCTGTCAATGCGCATACCTCACACAACAGAGATGGCTTCCCCTGATCACTGCAAGTGCCATATGGTGCATGCAGTATTGATTAGGAAAGTGGAGAAATCTGGTATGACCTGCAGAAGTTACTGGTAGAAGAAAAACACAACCAACATGGAGATTTGCCTCCTAATTTTCACTCCCACTTTTCCAGGTTAAACTATACCTTGAGGTTTGCAATCTGCAGAATGCATGGACAGCTGAGTGCACTGCTTGTCAGCTTCTTTGTGCATGAGGCTTATATCCCCAAATTTCAAAGTCAGCTACCCACCAACCGTGTAACACTCTGTAGTTTTAACCTGGAGATATATGTGAGATGATGACAATAAAATTAACATAGGTGTTTGAAAAACAAAAATATTCCTTCTGTTAAAAAGAAAAATAGAAGTACTGCAAACTGAAGAAAATTATTTTACATCTCTAAAGACCCTTATTATACAAAGGTATTCATAACCCAGCATGAATCATGACATCTAACAATTGAGTTTTGTAAAAGAAGTACAAATCAATTTAAGAAACAAGAAAAACATGAGCAAAATACAAAGCCTTATGGAAAACATATGGATTTTTTATTTTACACTTCTGTACATCATGCTGAGTTCTACATCTGCCAAGGAAAACTCCCAAATGCTGTGAGTGAGACAAAAATAGTAATTTCACAGAATCACAGAATGTGCCAAGTTGTAAAGGACCCACAAGGATCATCGAGTCCAACTCTCTGCCCTGCACAGGACATCCCCAAGAGTCACACCCTTTAAATTCAGCCTTTCAGAAAGGGTCTGAGAGATTCCCAGTAAGGAAGTATACTGTGATGTTCCTCTCACATTGCAGTAAAAAGAATTGAAAGCTAAATAAAACACGAATTCTTGCAAATTGAAAAGGTCAAGAATTTAAAATGAGATATTTCAGAGGAAATCAGAGGAACCAAAAGCTGAGAAAGGAATCTCCAAACACAAGCTCAGTTGTCTACAGGCACCAACAGCCCTAATAACTAACTATGTTGCATTCTGCAATATAAATTTCACAGTGTCTAGTGAATAGTGATCTGAATGAATGAAAATAATCCTCCTGCAAAATAAAGGTTTGCATCCCTGGAAACAGACTGAAGTGATTTTGGAAGATTTTGCAAAGATTATTTAGAACCATTTTATAGCTTTGCCTTAGCATCATAGTTGATTTTGTTAATTGGGTAAATGGAAGGAGGTGGACTAATGGAAGAATACTACAGGCCCCACATTAAAGTACTCCTGCAAAATTTATGAGTAGAGGTCTGGTGTTCAAAACGCTAACAGGATCAAACCTTTCCCTTTCTCACAGACCTGAAAGGATGCTTCCACATGGGCTCTCAATGGAAGTGTGGTCAGTATTTTTCATTTAGTTCATGCTTGTATGTCCCTGTCTGTGTACACAGGCCAGTTTGTTTGCTGCTGTGGTGAAAAGAGACCCAGACTCCTGTACTACTCCTGTATCTGAGTAATTATCTTCAAAAGGGAATAGGGACCTTCAGTTCCTGCTCAGTGCTTGTGTGATGTAGAGGATTCCAGTCATGGTCTGGAAACTGGCCATCATGACTTCAATCACTTTCCTCAGTCTTACTGATTTCAGAAAAACAATTATGGGCTTGCTAGTAACTTCATCTATACTATATATACTATGCTATGTTTGGTACCCTATTTGTTAGTCAGAAATAATGTTGCAGCTCACTAGCTCTCCCCAAGCACACACTCTTGGAATAGACTAGCAAATCACATTTCCATGGCAACAGAGTTTCCAGAGACTCTGCCGCAAACAAAGGTAAAATGTCTCGAACACAGTTCATGGTATTGAATAAGCGAAGTCACTTGCTGTCACAAACTATATGTCTGCAGAACTTAACAATTTTTCCAATTCAAAGAGTCAGAACAATTATTAGAAAGACACTGAAGCTTATCCTGTGGCTGGAGAAAGCAGAGAGCCGAGGAGGATCACATCGCCTTTCCTCACACTAGAGAGCTTTACCCACTTCAGGGGTTCAAGGCCTAATCAGTACCACCTGTATGAGTTCAGAAGGGAGTGAATTTAATGCAAGAAGACAGAAGTTTAAGCAAATAAAACCAGAGACACTAACCTTGCAGGTCTGCCCTTACCCCTCTTCCTGCAGCATCCATTTAAAAGTCTTCCATATTTGTTTAGTCTAGCTCCCTCTTCACATCCTCATCATCTTCTTTTTTGTTTCTGTGATCAAGTCTGATATTTTCTTTTCCTACTTTAGCAAATGCCCTCACTACAGAATTCCTAAATGAAATATCAAGACTCTCAATCAATAACTGGTGGCTTTAAAACGGCATTTTCAGATATTCACTTCACTAAGCTGTAACTCCTCCCAAGTTTGTGCTTGTCCATTTGAATTTCAAGCTCAGTAGGAGAAAGTCCTACTCTATAGCTGAAATATACCTGATACAGTAGGATCTTAATATTGTATCAGCATTCAGTCATAAACACATTTGCAATGCATCCTTTGCCTCTTCACAAATAAGAAGAAGGGTTGACAATACTCTCAGTTCTTCCAGCCTCTCCCCCTTCTGCCTTCACCTGCCTTTAAATGTGGAAAATGGATGAGGTAAGGCAAAAACCCCACAGATACCAGGGACAGAGTAACCATGACCACAGATCCACCCCAGAAGACTTAAATTAAAAAAATGTGCCATTTAGGAATATATTTAATCTCACTTTTGAACAATAGCAAACATTGATGACTCTACTACCTACCTTAGTAAGTTAGTTCAATGTTTAATTAACCTCACTGCTAAGAACTCCATCTTAATTTCAAGATTGAAAATGACACACTTTTGCTTCCAGTCACTGGATCTTGTTATGCCTTTGTTATTAGCAAGAATTAAAAATGTTTTGGTACTGCACATCTCTTCTATGTACAGGAGCATCCACAAAGAGTAATACTGGAAAGTGTCCGTCACATTTGTTCAAGCACTGTTGCAAAGCAAACAAACAGTAATCATCCTACACATCAATAATTCTTATTTTATTCTTTTATTCTTCCATTTTTATGTCTCTCTTTTCCTTTTTTATTTTTTTTTCTAATGAAAGAGAAGGCCACAAATGTTGATTAAATCATTTGTTCTGATTTTTCATAGGAGATCCCCTTATGGATAACAAATGACTGTACTTAGATCAAACTTTACCAGTCCTTAGGTGACCTCCTTGGCAGGGAACAGGAGTGACTAAGATGTCACTGTTTTAATTCCTGCAATGATAAAGAGCTGCTTCAATAATTCTGACAGATGAACTATGTCCTATTCAAAACGTGAATGCATAGGGAAAAAGCCTCAGCCTACTTTGTAGGAAAATGTCCCAGTCCTGAATGTGACACCTCTTAAACCCTCAATGATGTAGTCAAGACACATACCTGGCCTTACTGCTCCATGCATCATCACCAGCTATGGCCAAATTATTTTTGATGCTCAATAGAAATAAAACCATCAAAGGAACATGTATGATCAGCTGTGCACTAGGAAAAAGAATTCTACTTAATTATTGAAATTGATCAGCTGAGGTCCTGAAAGATGAGATTCACTTACAGTGAATACCCTAACGAGGAGACTTGAGGTTCATTAGTGTATGGATGACAATACCGGTGATTTTCTTCTTCCCATGATGAAGGAGGAAAAAACCAAAGAGAAAATTTTCAAAACTCACTAATTTTGAGGTTTTCTGCCATCTCCCTGGTTATCCAGCTCAAACCACATGCACAGGGGCACTAACATTTCTTTTAGAGACTGTGTTTAAACAGATCTTTGTTTACCAATACCATACTTCACTTTAAAAGCAATCACTTCAAGGTGAATAGTTCTTTTCCTATCCCCATAGTAATTGCCATCACTGCGAGGAAACTGCATCTGTTTTTAAAACTGCACTTATTTAGCTTCTCTATCTAGCCAATTTTTTTTATTTTATGCATTTGTAAACAAGACTGAAAACACTTGCAGTAATCTGTGTCTCTACCATGTTTAAGTGGCTTTCAAAGCAGAGAGATCAAGTAATGTCCCAACCTTCTCTATGAATGTGATTTATCTATTTTTTTTCTCCTGCCTCCTGGCTCATTTGTTAACTTTGCTTGAAATTTTTTTCTCCTATATCTGCGTTTGAAATAGGCATACAAGTGTATTTTACTAATGGTATATAAAGTGAGGATCTGCCTATTCTGTTACCATCTTCTATACCAAATGATCATAGAAATATTTTTGACATTATAGAATTTGTTTTCTGCTAGCCATAAATGTTGATATCAAGTTTTCCTCAGATCTTTACCTTCAAAGACAGAATTTGCCTCCTGCTGATATCATCTTTATCATTGAAGCTCTGAACTATTACCTTGCCTTTGAATGTATGAAAACATTTTTAGTGCATTGAGACCGTTTAGCAAGGTAATTTTGATCACTTTATAATAACCTCTTGACTTTGCCTTTATAAAAAATCACCCTTTGAAATACACAAGCTTAACAAGAAAATGCTTAAATTACCACTTAATTCCTCATATGAAATACAGTCTACTTGAGAATGCATGCTGCATGTCTCTCTGAAAAATGTCTTCGAGAAATCCAAGTGCTATGCCAGCAAGCACATCTTTATTATTCAAATATGTAATATCATTTAAACAAAGAAAATTATTGTATTGGACATGCCACACTTCCATAAAACTCTCCTGTAGCTTTTTATCTACTGCTTCTTTATTTATACAACTCGAGTAATTATTTTTTCACTCTCAGATGACTTCTTTTTGTGTCATTCTTTGTTTTCATTTTAGTCTTTCAGTCCTTTAGTATTTTTCCAAGGTTTGCCAAACACCAACACAATTCTTTGTGTTGCTAGTGCAACCAGTTTATTTAATGCTACAATTTGGAAGAACTGTGAGCTCAATGATTTGAAATATGTTTATTTTTAACATACTTTCCCTCATATCCTCCTTTGTCAAAACTGGTAAATTCTGTCCTCATCAGATGGAGTGAATGTGTCTTCCAACATTCTCCTAAATATGGACAACCATCTCTCAAACCTTTACACTAAGTTTAGTCACTTTTTGCAATTTGTGTCATCAGCATTTAGCTTTAGCTGTCTACCTGACTGCAATATTCATGTTTTAAATTGCTTAGAGCCTTCATCCTATTCACTACTTAAACATGTTGCTTAAGGGAAACTTTCAGCTTCCCTTATCAGTCATACAAATGTTTTAAATTGTAACTTGAAGAATTTGCCACTTTCTTAACCTCTGGTACTTTATTACCATTATTCTTATTCTTATTCTTCTTATTATTATTTTCATTTAAGCTTTCGACCACTACTCAGCATAAGTTCCTTAGTGTTTTGGAATCGTGTTTTTGGAGTCCATGAACAAGGCTTACTTTTTAACTTTTGAACTGTTCTACACAAAATTGATGTTCCCAATCAGCTATGTTTATTTTAAGCTTCAGAAAACCATTTTTTTCCTTTTTAAAAAACACTTTCAAAGTAATAAACAGACAGACAAACAGTTTTGCTCAGTACCAAATTCGTATTGTAAAGTAATACAAGCTAAATAATGACTGTTAAAATCCTAGCAACTCCTGTTGCATGTCTTAAAATGAGATTCAGCATTGAAGGAGGGATTCAGTTTCAAATCAAAACTACATTTGAGTTGGTGTCCAAGTTCTTGCAATAGTCAAACAATATATAAGCTAAACAGTTGGGAGAGCAAGGAGAGCTATTCACCTAACCTAGAGAAGAATTCAGCTGTTCACATACCGTTTTGCATAACTTACACTGTCCAGTTTGGCCTCTCACGCCCGGTCCAGGAAGTAATTATTTTTCTGCAGGTCAGAAATGTCATCCCTGTGCAAAATTTGATATATTGTAGGGAATTTCAAGTGTTATCTATGCTTAAACAACTGAGTCCTGTTCTCAAGTGGTTGCTCAGCCAAACAGCTCCCTACACTCCATGCTGTCAAGGTTTAGGGTTATCTAAAGGGTATATGAGACATTTCTATGGCACTGGCAGACAGGACACAATCTCTGGAAGACATCTGCCCTTCTGGAGCTGAAGCTGAAGGGCAAGACTTCTCCAGTTGTGGTGAAAAGCAGGTAGGCAAGCAGCTAAATTAAGCCTTTGATGTCCAGTGGCCGTAGGGAACACAGCAGAAGATACCTACCCCATGGATGGAGACCTAAAGATAGACACCTATATTTACATGACTCATTTGCAAACTGAATCTCACCATCAGTGACACTATAATTAGGAAATAATTTTCTATATTAATTTATTATGTTTAAAAATGCTAAGAAACATTTATGCTGGCTGAATATTGTGCAGCATTTCCTCATTATAAACTCTAATTAACCTTTTTACAATTCCTGTGTGATTCAAAGAAATGTATGAGGATAAGTTAGTACTGTTCTCTGGTGAGAACTCACAGATATTCTAGCTACAATTTTACTGTTGCAACTCTTATTCATAAGTAGTTGAGCTCCAGCAGCTCCCAATTTTTAGGTCCTCTTTTTCTTGTTTTCTTTCTTTGTAGAACTAATCTTCCATTTCCCAGAAAACCTTAACAAATACGTCCAACCAAATGCCTAATGTAGACCAGTTTAATATTGTATTTTGCTAAAATTGACTTACACCTATTAATCACAATAATCTTTAAAAGCTATTCTATCTGCCTTACATTTGAAAGGTATCAAAATTAAATGCTGTTTCAATAGCTGTAATGAATCCTTCAAATAAAATATCTGCTGAAAAAGGAGATACTTCCACTCATTACAGTGATGGTAATTAGGAAGTAGGAGTTTGCTTTGTGAGTTTTGCTCTGTGAAATGAATAGTCTCAAACAGTCTTTTTTCCTGTTTCTGCAATAAGACTTTCTTTGATCAGAGGCATTTTCTGGGTTTGTTTTTTTGGTGTTGATTTTTTTCTGCTGTCAGAGCCTTTTGGTTGTTGTCCTCATTTCAGCTGACACAGATTTAATTTTCTTATTAGTAGCCAGTACAGGGCTGTGTTTTGGGTTTAATAAGAGAATAATTATGATAACACTGATGTTGCAGTTTTTGCTAAGTAGTGTCTAGTCTAAGTCAAGGTCGTTTTATTTTCCCATGGTCTGCCAGGGAGCAGGTGCACAAGAAGCTGTTGGTAGCATGGCCAGGACAGCTGGCCCAAACAGGCCAAAGGGATGTTCCATAACACAGAACATCACATAGTATATAAATTGGAGCAGATTAGCTGGAAGACGCCAATCACTTCTCAGGGAGAGGCTGGACATCAAATAGCAGGTGGTGAGTAATTGCATTGTGTATCACTCGAGTTTCTTGAGGTTTGATACTCCTTCTCTCCTTTTCTTTACTACTACTACTACTATTATCCTCATCATCATCATCATCTTTTACTTCAATTAATAAACAATGTTTATTGCAAATCATGAGTTTTACATTTTTTTCAATTCTTCTCCCCGTCCCACCAGGGAGCAGTGAGCTAGTGGCTGTTTGGTCCTTAGTTTCCAGCTGTTATGGTTTAACCACAGTTGTTTTCAGTATCCAGGATCCAAAAATGAAAAAATTTCCGGAGAGGTTTAGTAGAGAAAGGCTTCATCTATTTAATTCTTGTAATATTTATATATTGGAAAAGTAAATACAGAAAAATTGCTCATATGAACTAAGCTCTGTGAGAACAGAGATCTGATCTGCAAAGGTCCCTAACCTACTGATGCCGATGCAGCTATTTAAGAGTGAATTAAGCACATCAGTCCTTCACCATTTATTTTTTCGTATTCATTGAATAATTGGAAGGAAACTTGCTCTCCCCCTCTTTATGTCTCCTTTGAGCATGGAAAAGTTGGAAAAAGCACTTGTATGGGATAGTAGAGTAAGTTTTCATTACAGAACTACTATATGTTTTGCAACACTGGCTGTAAATTAGGCTAGCAGGAAACAAAATATGTTCATGACAACATGGGAATGGAAAAGCAGGAGCTAGTACTCTAAAAAAAACCTCCTTATATGCAACATTTTGAGTAAAGAAAAGATAATCCTAAGGGCTGTTTTCCTCAAGTATTATCAAATGTTTTTCCAGCATCCCTCTACAGTTTGGTTCTATTTTCATGCACAGTATAGCTTAGCACAGAATGCTTTGCTGCAATTTAAATGAAGAAGACACGCTTCTTGTGGCCATAAATAAAAACAGCAAAATGAACACACGGATAGCTAGACAGAGAGTTAGACAGATAGGTATGTATGCAGAGAACATAGTTCTGCTCAGTGCCTGTGACTGATAACCATCTGAAACACTACTGGAATCCAGGGAACTCGTTATTCTCCTGTGCAAGTCATTTGGCTTGCAAGACACACTAACTCACAAGAGCTCAGGAGTCTGGAGGGCACAGATTCCTCTTCAACATAGCTTATATATGTCACCACGTGAGGAAAAAATCTCTAGTTCTTGGAGACATGTCATACTTACTTAAATATTTCTTACATGTTTCCAAGATGGTCTCCTTGGAAACTGGAGTTTCAGCTTGTTTGCTTATCCTTTATGTCCCAGCTAAGGTACAAGAAATCATTAGCAAGTTGAGATGCTTGTAGCTCTGACAGCTTCACATCATTAGTATGCTAACAAGTGTGAAGCAGAAAAATGTATATAATTTTCTTCTTGTTCTCTTATTTGTCCTGCTAGAGACATTAGTTGGTGACAGTCGAAATATCAGCCTTTGAATTTGTTACCACTCACATACAAGAAATATGCACGTAAATACAGAATTGAAGAGGCTAGTCTTACATGTTAGGTGAGGAAAACAGAGTAGTGAGGAATTTTTCTAACTGTTAAATCTCAGACTAATTTATTAATTAATTGAAAGTTTCAGGAAGTTTTGCATTTCAGTAAATTATGATACCTGGATGTTCTTCAACACAATAACATGCAATAAATAAAGTATCGTATATTAGATAGGTTGTGTTGTAGCAGAAGGGATACCAAAAGAAAAACTTTCATAATGCTCTAATTGTTAGCATCCATGGACGGATTACAAGAGCAAAGCAGCAAACCAGCTTTGTGTTTTTGCTGAGTTAACTTGCCACCATGTTTTCCCCAAATACCCTAAAATTTAGAGCAAATCATTGCACAATAATAACAGAAAACATCGTTTTCATTATATCCAATTTACTTTTGAAAATAAGGAGATAAACACAGGCTATTGAATCCCATTTCTTGTCCTAAACCAGCCACTTATTCCCACTGGATCAACAATAAATACTTTACTCTCTTTAGTACAGAAATTGGAAAGTACTGAATTTAAGTCTTTTTGAAAAGGTGATACATTGCACTGCTGATCTTTTGGGTATGCATGAACTTAACAATGTTTTATTTGTTACCATATTTATTGAGGGGTAATATTTTTATATCATACATTCTTTCTTTATGGTAATGAAGTGTAATTGCACTGGGCACTAGACCATAACGCTTTGTCCAGCTCGGATAGAGTTAATTTCTGCTCAGTAGCTGTTACAGTGCTGTGTTTTGGATTCAGAATGAGAATGGTGTTGATAACACACTGATGTTTTGGGGTTTTGTAAGCCATTGTTGTGGTCAGGCCCCCATGAGTCGGGCGCCAAATATGTTTGGACAAACCTAGGAGGAAGACCCAAAGAGCCCCCTCCGCAAAAGATAGGGTCCTAAAACTCCCTTCCCCTCCCCTTAAGAATTTCTCGGAGGAAAGTGAAAAAAACCTGTTTATTTAACAAAACCCAGCTGCTGGGGCGGGGGAGGGAGTGGGGGGGGGATGGATGTGTGCACGTGGGCACCAGGGGAAGGAAAAGGAAAATAAAAAATGAATAATGTTAGATACTAAACCTCTCGTGGTGAAGACAACCTGGATGAATTCAGAGGCCTTTGTTTCCTGGGTGTAGTTTTCTGGTCTGTCTCCTTCCGGGTCTAGGCTGGTGCCGGCTTCCCTGGGCCCAGGGTGTAGGCCCCAGAGTTCGGTGGTCTGTTGTAAAGTTCCAAAGGAAGAAGGAAGAAACCACAATCCCAGAAAAACTGTCGTCTCTCCATGCCTCAGGCAGAGGAGGGAAAAAGCCAAAAGCAAGTTTCAACTCCCTCTGATATCCTTCAGCTGAGCAAAAGCAGGGTGAAAGCTCACAGGGAAAAAGGTAAAAGTAAAAAAAGTGTCCCTTCGCCTTCAGCTGTAGAGAAGGCGACTGCCGAGATGTTCTCTCCTGAGAACCACAACATAGCTAGTATAAGAACCAAGAATGTAAACACCTTCAAAGAAAACCAAAACAAGTGCCTGGCTTCTTGAGCCAGCTTAAAGACACAGAGTTAATATTTTTCATTAAGGAGGCAATTGGGATGTATAGCATCATAAAGTCACCCCAGGACAGCCAGGTTTATGCTAAGTCAAGGAGTATTTTTCTTGTCTCATGCTCTGCCAGTGAACAGGTACACAAAAGAAACTGTGAGGGAGCAGAGCCGGGACAGCCAGAACTGACCAAAGGGATTTTCCACACCACAGAATGTCATGCCCAGTATATAAACAGCAGGGAGTCACCCGTAAGGGGAGCCGATATGGGTTTGGGGATGGGGTCTGTCTTTGGTCAGCAGGTGGTGAGCAATTGTATTGTGTATCCCTTGATTTTTTTCCCTTATAATTATTATCATTATTTATGATTATTACTGGATTTTTACTTTATTTTTGATTATTAAACTGTTTCTATATCAACCTACAAGTTTTACTTTGATTCTCCTCCCCATTCCATTGGCTTGTGGGGAAGAGAGGAGGGTTGACTGAGCAGCTGTCTAGTGTTTAATTTCCAGCTGGGCTTCAACCATGACATGCTTTTAAACAGTGGGCATGAATATTGCTATAAATACCTCCAGCATTTACCTGTGTTCCCATAAATAGGTTTGAAAATGTATATGTTAATTCTTTAAATTGATATCTCATTATAATCAGGTTGCCTGTCTATAGCAACCCCTACAAAACCATGTGGCAGAAGGTTCTAACTCATAGCAGGTCTGCAATTGCTCCTTTCTCTAACTCACTGTTCTAACGTGGATATGAAAAATAAATTAAAATAACTAAAATACATTAATATAATTCTAAAGTTTGGTAAACTAATGCTGATTATTTTGTATGTAATATAATAAAATTATAAATAAATATTATGCTTCCCTCTAGCTCTGGTTATACTTAGTGTTCATACATGCAAATAAGAGTACTGCCTAATCTGTTTATTTTCTTGAACACAAGAGTGATATAGGCAGGATACCACATACACAGGTATTTACATCCCGGCTAGCTCCAGTAAGTTCACTGAAAATTGTGATTGATTCTCAATTTCTTTTAACCACGCAGTTTTGACTCAAGATTTAAAATTTTTAGTTTTGATGAAGAACATTGGCAACATTCTGGGTGTTCTAAAAGAAACTGGAGGAAATTATTAAAAACTTAGTTTTAAACCTCTTGGACAGAGAGACAGTAGAATCATAGAATCATTGAATATCTTGAGTTGGAAAGGACCCACAAGGGTCATCAAAGTCCAACTCCTGGCTCTGCATAGGACAGCCCCAAGAGTCACACCACGTGCCTAGGGCTGGCCAACCGTGGTGACCTGAAAGATAAAAAGTAATGTACTGGTAATATATTACTGATCATCACTCAGAAAGAAGAGATCCCATTGTTCTACATCCCAAAATGAACAAGTATTTGAGGGGAAAAACCTATGCAGGCTGGTTTAGCTTAAGATCCCAAACGTATGTCTTGGAATTAAAGATAAAAGCAGGTTTGTAGAAGCTGTGTTGCATGTGATGGTTTTGGCTGGGACAGAGTTAACTTTCTTCATAGTAGCTGGTACAGAGCTATATTTTGGATTTTTTTTTTTCCTGAAAATTGTGCTGATAACACAGGGATGTTTTTAATTACTGTTGAGAAGTGTTTACACAGAGCCGAGACATTCCCTGCTCCTCAGCCCACACCACCAGCGAGGAGACTGAGAGTGCACAAGAAGTTAGGAGAGGACACGGCCAAGAGAGCTGACCAAGGGATATTCCATACCATATGGTGTCATGCGCAGCATATAGAGCTGGGGGAAAAAGAAGGAGTGGGGGGGACATTCTAAGTGAGTGTTGGCGTTTGTCTTCCCAAGTCACTGTTAAATATGATGGAGCCTGGCTTTTCCTAGAGATGCCTAAACACCTGCCTGCCCATGGGAAGTGGTGAATGAATTCCTTGCTTTGTCATACTTGCATGCATGGCTTTTGCTTTCCCTATTAAACTCTCTTTAACTCAACACACAAGTTTTCTCACTTTTACCCTGCTGATTCTCTCCCCTGTCACACCAGGGTACAGTGACTGAGAAGCTGTGTGGGGCTTAGTTGCCAGCTGGGGTTAAACTACAACACTGCATGATTTAGACTAGCTGATGTTGTAAAACCTGTTTCTTGAAGTGAAGGGGAACAAAAAAAGATAATAATATAGGCTGGTTACATTTAGTTTTGCTGCTATTACCATTATTATTACCCCATGGATTTGGAAAGATTTTATTTAAAACATAAGACATCCAGTTGTCAGCCAGCCATAAGAATGATCTGTCCAGTGCATAGCTGAGAAATCAAAAGAAATGGAGTAAGATGCCAATTGATCTGACAGAAAAAGTCTTGCACTGGGATTTATATTCTTGATTTGTCTAGACACCAACAAGGAATTCCAGAATAAGTCCACATGGCATGACATGAGTTGTCTGCAGCATGTTCTTTACAGGAATGAAGAACTCAACAGACATTGTGCTACCCTGGAATCAAATAGTCAAAGATAATGACAGAAAACAACTTGATAGACCACCATGTATGATGGATAAATATGGATGTCTACATGAAGAGATAGCTCAGCCTTTGAACGATATTGTGCAAGCTGTAAAGTTTTTTACTAAATATAGTTCCAAAGGATTTGAAAAGAGACAGGGATAAATTATTTACTGTGCTTTCTTATTAAATACTTGAAAATAGACATCCATGTTCTGTTTTCAACTCATGTAGCAACAGTAACTACAGTGTTCAAGCACTGCTTTTCAAATAATTCAGATCCCTTAACCACAACAGGCTGCCCTCTTTTTCCCTCTTCCCACAGCTTCCAAGACCGTAAGTCAGCTCTATAGAAAAAGTGGAATTTTTCTGATATAAATAAAAATAGTTACTGATTTTCACATGAAATGTTACATATACAGTTCAATACTTCAAGTAGCTGAAGGTTTAAAAGTCATATATGGTAGTACAGTGTTAACTGTTTAGTGTCTTCACTATTATTATAAGAAATATACTACACTACTCATCAGTGATAGTACTAAAGTCATCAGCAACACAAAAGTCAATTTTTCATGGTAATAATGAAAGTAATGGTGTTTGGTGTTTTAAAAAAAAAAAAAATCCCCATCTGCTTGAAAGCATATTACTGCATGAGATTTCCAGAATTTTATATTTTTAGCTCCAAGATCAATAAGGTAAAATTCATAATATGAACTCTACAGAATTAATTACAAGATCACTGACACCTCTGCCATTCCACCCTCCCTAATTATTTTTTAATCATCTGAATTTTAATACAGTCTCCAGAGATACAACTTGTGATTTTTTAATGCTGAGCTATGCAGAATTACATTCGATACTTTCATTACTGTAATCCTTTTCTCACAGAAAACAGTATACCTTAAAAAAAAAAAAAAAAGGGGGGGGTACTAAGTTTCCAAGAAAATGCTTTCTTTGTTTTTTGGCAAGCGACAAGACTGAGGAGGCTGAAGGGTGCAGTTATTATTTCAGGACAAACAGCAGAAGAGATGAAACTGATTTATGGTCTCTGGCACATGTTGCTGGTACTCATAGCCGCAGATGGGCAATGTACCTTTTTTCTTATACTTTGCTTGGGAGGGGGCAGTTACACTGAAAGCTAGTTGGGCTGTGAGCTTATGTAGCAAAGCACTGCAGGATGTGTACTGTACTGTAGCTGTAGCTATGTTAGTTCCTCAGTGTGGTCAGCACATGCTTTTGCAGTGACTCCCCCAAATGTTCCTACTTACAGCAAAGATAGTTGGTTCATATTGTGGTCTCAAGGCACTGGATTTCTTTAAGATGAACCAAAACAGGTTCCAAGAATGTATGTAATGCTCTCCCACTGCAGTCACACTGCCTAAGGCACCAAACCAGGGTTAGTCTGAAAGAAAATAGATTCAAAATGTGCATGGGGATATGATGTCTGCAGAATCAACTCTTTGGTCGGTGCATGTCCATCCGCCTTGATGCAATTGCACTGTTTTTCCCTCTCTCACTGCTCTAAAGGTCACTTGCTTTAACAGTTATCATTTCAACATTAATAGAAATATGTCTGCTAGCTGTCCCCCACAACAGCCTGGAAACTTCTAAATCTCCATTCATTTTGCGGAATTAATCTTAGCTGACCTCCTGTGCCTCTCCAATTATTTATCTGGGAAAAAATCGACAAAAATACATCCTTAAAAATTTAGAGAAACAAACTGGTTGGAAGGACAGACGATAGATATGCATATAAAAGCAAGAGATGAATGGCTCTGTCAAAGGTACTGAGCTTGATTCTTCACTGGCTAGCAGGTTGTGAAGTTATTTACAGTATGCAAACAGGTATAAATTGTTACCAAATCCAAATTAGAGTGTCTATATGCAATTTAAACTCACTTTGTAAATGACTCCACAAAATGCTCAACAATGGAAAATGAAACAGACTATAATTTCCCCTGCTGTCATCACACTATTTCAGACATTCATTATTCTGGAAAATATGCGGTTCTTTTTCATAACTGTAAACCACTGAAATATCAAATGAACAAAGAAAGAGGCTTTATACTAAAAATGATCCGGAGAGCATAAGTAAAATCTCACTATACTCAAATAAGAATTTGAATAAGAAAACCTCTATTATTGGTGTTCCAAAAGAGTATTAGACTTGATTGCATTTTTTTTTCCCTACAAGATTCATAAGCTCTTTTTTTTCAGTATTGTTTATAGTGCCTATCAGTATTTTTTACTTTTTTGTCTGTCTGGGCACATTTCTAATCTATGTAAATATGGTTACTTTTCAAATTTGCATAAGCATGTAACTTCACAGTTCAAAGTTCCAGGACAGGAAACAAAATGCACGTGCATGTTATTAGTATTTTAATCCTAAAATAAAGGAAAACTTTTTTTAAGAGGAATAGTAGGCTTTTGAAGTGTTTTAATTTCTTTTTTAGCAATAGATTTTGTACAACTCTGGAGAATCAGAGCTCAAACTCATTTTGTAAACACTTCAAATGGATGTCAGAATTTTTTATTTCTGAAATAATTTCTGAAAAACTTTTAGAAATCAATTATTATTTCTGGCCTGTAAGTTAGATCTTAAATGCTAGGAACAGGAATTTAAATTTATGATTCCTTCTTAAACCTCTTCAGACAGAGTTCAAAGAGTTTGTGCCGTCAGCTATCAACAGTTCCATAAAAAAACCTTGCTGTAGAACTCCATTTATTTTGCAGAAATACTGCCAGATTTGATTCTGCAAGTTAATCCATGTTGTTTTCAGGTAAAGAGCTCTACATATCCTTATGTGATACAGAACTTTCTTATGAGTTTTATAGTGAAATTCTTGACAAAACATGTTGAAAGAGAGAAGAGAACAAAAAACATAGAAAGCCCAACATGAAAGATCATTTCCTCTGTTAATATCTAGAGTATTTGTTTGTCTGGATCAGCTAATATAATTATATGTTGAATATCGTTCAGATATGTCTTTCATTTTAAGAAAGGGATAACATTCAAAGTCTGCCGCAGCCTGTGGTGCAGCCCATGGGGCAGCCCATGGTGAGGCAGGTGTGCCCCTGAAGCCCATGGAGGACCACGGGGGAGCAGAGATCCAGCCACATCCTGTGGAGCAGTCCATGGTGGAGCAGGCAGATGTCTGTGGGAAACCCACACTGGAGAAGGCTCCTGGCAGGACCTGTGGCCCTGTGGAGAGAGGAGCCCACACTGGAGCAGGTGTGCTGGCAGGACTTGTGACCCCCATGGGGGACCCACACTGAAGCAATTCATGAAGAACTGAAGCCCATGGGAAGGACTCACATTGGAGAAGTTTATGGAGGACTGTGTTCTGCAGGAAGGACCCCATGTGGGAGCAGGGGAAGGGTGCGAGGAGTCCTTCCCCTGAAGCAGAAGCAGCAGAGACAATGTGTGATAAACTGTTCACAATCCCGATTCTTTGTTCCCCGCAAGGTAGAAAATTTGGGAGCAAAGCTAAGTCTGGAAAGAAATGAGGGGTGGGGGAAAGGTGTTTTAAAATTCATTTTTTAATTCTCATTACCCTACTCTGATTTGATTTGCAGTAAATTAAATTAATTTTCCCAAGTCCAGTCTGTTTAGCTTGTGACAGTAACTAGTAAGTGATCTCTCCCTGTCCTTATCTCGACCCACAAGCCTTTTATTGTATTTTCTCTCCCCTGTCCTAGGGAGTGATAGAGCATCTTCGGTGGTACAATGCACCACAACATGTATTAGACCATCAGAGCTGACTTTAATCAAACATAGTCATCTTGTCTGACTTCAAATTCATATTTCATACAATTTCAGTGCAGCTTGCTAGCGAAGCAATTTCAGCAGATTATCCAGTATGGCTGTGCAAATGCAAACCAGGAAAATCAGTCACAGCAGGTCTGGCAGAGGCAAGTCACCAGTGTGCCCTACTTCAGGCATGCTGCTCTAGAGCTGACTGCTACTTATCAGTCACATCAGATGTGACAGACTCCACTATTGTTACGATCCGGTTTAAGCACAGAAGAGCAGAGGAAACTAAGTCTCTGTGTATAAACCAGAAGGAACTTAGAAGGTTCAAAATATTCCTAAAAACGAGATTAAATGTTGATGCCAAAAAAATGAATTGTTTTTTTTTATTTAATAGTAAAGGAGGGAAAGAGAAAGAAAAAGGCAAGAAAGAAAGAGATAGAAAAAGAAGTGTGCGTGAGGTGCTGGGGGGACAGGGAGAGAGTGACAGGGGTTAGATGGAGACATATCACCCTTCCGGGGGTCCCAACGACGTCTCGTGGCTCCCCTCCATCTGGTCTTCTGGGTGGTGAGGGTCCCACGCTGCCACCGCTGCCACCACGCTGCCACCACGCTGCCACCACGCTGAAGAGTAATAGAATTCCAGGGGATTAATATACGCTTTGGCCAGGTGGGTGCCTCACCTGAGGGGGCTAGGTTTGACACTGTCCCTTGCAACACTGTGGATCTGTTGCATCATCTCTGGTGCAGGGTCTGGGGACCCTTTGGGCTGTGACACCCCCTCTGCTGTGGATAAGCTTTTCCCGGGGTGCAGGGCCCCTCAGCTGAACTGGTCTGCACAGCGGAGGTTGGGCTTTCACTGCCTCTGACCAGAGGCTTTTCCGCTACACACCCAAAACCCCTCTTCTCCCCCCACCCTTTGGTGTGAGGGTCTGTGCTGGCCTAGCAGCTGATAGCCCTGGGGCTGTGGTCTCCACCCGGAAGGTGCTAAGCGTGATCTCTCTGGGAATGTGTTCTTCTCCCCAGCTCTTACTTATCTTCATCAGCGGGCAGCCAGGGCCCCATTCAGGGTTTTTGGTCATCTTCTCTACAGCTTTTGTAGAGTTTTGCTATAATACCAAAAGTCCTTCATGAAAATGTTTAAGCCATAATTTATAACATTTCAGTCTCTGGCAACTATAAAGCAGTTTTAGCCTTGGCCCAACTAGGTCAGTGTAATACATTAAATCCACTGAGGTGGTTTTCTGAGAAGAGCTCAGTTTTTACTAGGTGGTGGGATTCTCCAGTCAAGCCTAGCATATATCACACTCCTCAGGAACATCATGACAAGGAGCAGACAAAGCACTCACAGCAAGGACAAATTTGTAAACATTCCAAATGTTGAAAAAGCTAGAAAGAAAGACAAACAAAGCCAGCCCATTATTGTTGCATGCTTGTCATCATTCTCTATAGCATATTACTCTTCCTGCATTGAGCAAGCATGTAAACTTTCCCCGTTTGCTGTGTGCTAAAATAGGAACACAATTCTGGATGCATACCCTTGATTTTGGAGCTTGCAGTAAAAATTTTGAAACAAAGCAGGCTCCCAGTTATATTATGTTACATGAGAATTTTCTATAACTCTGCTCATTACATATTATTCCAGAGCAGCACAGGAATTGTTTAATGAACTATTGATCTCTGTGGTGTTACTCTTTGTCCTAATTATGTTCCACCGGATGTTTGAGCATACACAGACTTTACTAGTGTGAATTTGTAACAGTTGTTAACTAACCTATGAAGTTGCTAAAAGAGAATTAAACTTGTTCAGACTGTCTCTAGAATGTGGAGGATTAACTAAATTTTAAATTAGACTTACAAGTCTAAATCCAACAACGGAGGTAGGATTTTTATTGCTTCTGCAATGCCACCTCAGCCATCTAAAAATCTAGCAGCAACTTTTGTGCATGCGTCCCTAAAAACTGTACAACATTTAGTTAATCATCACAAGAAATAATAGATTTTTCATATTTGAAGTCATCATGCTGATGGAAAGATTTTTCTTTTAGGAAAAACCAGACACTAACTAAATATATGTTAGCAGATTGCCACTAACTAGATGAAAGAATACGATCTTTATCACTGAGGATCACAGGGTCTGTGGTTTAAGGCAGACTATGGCAGATCACCAATTTCCTGGATAATTTTCTCTCCTTTGTTTTTGTAATAGTTTGTCACTCAACCTATCAGATATATGGTGTCCTTGTCTATGGCGTGCCCTGGCTGCTCAACTCCCATTTACAGATTTACAAAATCTAAACATTTCAAACTGCTTTTGCCTGATGAAACTTAAGAATTACCCAAAATCTGGCATCGGAGCAGAGGTTCTTTGCACTTCCAAATTAGATTCCTGGGGCACAGCCAGACAACTTCAGGAATGTCCACTCCATCATGCTCTCAGTCTATGTGTCCTCCATATGCAGTTATCTCCACAGGATGCAGGGGACTCTTTTCCAGTCCAGTTCCATGCAGCTGACTCTAATTCCTTCATTTCAGCTGCCATCCCTGGGATTGCCAAGGAAAAGAATGGGCATCCCTGAATCAGTGTGGCTCCATCTGTATGACCTACACTGTATAACAGTGCAAATAAATGGGAACAGTTTTGTGCAGTAAAATAACCTGTGCTGAAAACCTGACATTCACAGTATATATGCATCCATTTTTTTGTTTTATTTTTTTTTGTTGGGTACCTCTAGCCTGGCTTCAAGGACTGAATGTCCATTTGCAGTCAGAGTGCGTTGGGTGAGCTCCTGGAGCATATCTGCTATGTAGATTTTTCAGAGAAGAATCCAGTTCAGGCACCCTGAGGCAGCTCGACACTATGAGCTAAAGCAGAGTAAGTGGGATCAGCTGGGACTCTTGTTTCAAAAGCTTACTAAACATTGATCCAAACTAGAACATGTGTAGATCTGCCCTCTCAAATCTGAAAATGGGACAAGGGCAAAAGAGCTAAATTTGTTGCAGGATCCTGAAAGATTCACAAGATTAAGACAAAAGAGGAATCCAGTAGGAGGAAATAGTTTCAGGCTGCTGTGGGTAGACCTGGAAGGTCTATTTTTAAAGACAGGCTTTCCAGGAAAAAAATTACCTATGCTCTTGCAAGGCTTAATCCAACCCCGCACATAATCTCAGTGCAGGTACCTCTCTCCACCAAAGAATTAAACACCAATCCTGTACCTGTAACTGTTCTCCCTACACATATGCCAGTCACTTTATTCAGTAACAGACATGTACATAATACAATTGTTTTCACAACTGTCAACTTTTACTGCACTTCTTATGGTTCTACAGAATGCAGCCTGAAGTATATTTAACCCTAGACCTGATTTAAACCCTAGCACTGTACACCAGTTACCTAATTTGACTTCAAACTAAATATTATCCAACATAACCTTGTCGTAAGCAGGTTCTGTTCTTTGACTGTCAGCTTTGCTCTACATGGCAATAAATCAAAGTATCAAGCCTGTGGTGACATTCTAACCCTTTAATCTCTGAACCTCTGTGTTACATATATAAACTTTACTGTGTTCCTTAGAAACTATTTTGTAGCCTTTTTACTCAAAACTCCAAGAAAATCCTCTTTTAGCATTTTCTAATCTTGTAATGCTTAAGAAAACACTGACATTAATTTAAAAATTAAACACAGCTGATCTGCTAGTAATCACATCCACTTCTCTCCTTAAGGACTCCCTGTGGATCACTAAATGAAGCAGTTTCTTCATCTGAAAGACTGCATTTTTGTATCTCTTAAATAATTATGTTCACATTGCAGAGATCTGAAGGCTCAAGCCATGTTCATGCCACAGTCAGGGAGGAATGTATGAGCACCCAGTCATATACAAATTGTTGGGTCCTGTCAGTGAGGTAGATTTGAACACACTTCAGTTTCTACAGAAAGACCATTTCAGATCTTTCTTTCTCTAAGCAGTGGGAAATTTCTAACTTTCACCTTACATATTTGTGAGGGGCTACAAATATTTTTCCCATTCAGAACTGATTTGCAAAACACAGCTATATATAATAAATGTCTACCACTGAGTATGGAATAATCATCTATTAAAATCTAACCTCAAAGAAAATTTTGTACTTCATACTCTTTGGTAAACTGATCTGGCAACTTCAGAGTAAGAAGGTGAATACTTTTGTTATGTACCATTGAAAAGCATAGACATAGGAGATTTATTGAAGATCCAGCACAATTATTAAAAAAATTCAAATTGTAATCTGGAAGGAAAGGCTGATCCTGATCCTCCTCTGGAGCCCTAAGAACATCGGGTCTATACTATCTCTCAAAATTTAGTAGAGAATTTATCATAGAAGATGAGCACTTTCCCCTTGGCATTGCATGCCTTTACCTTCGGTGCTAATCATATGCTATATTCATCACTACATGCAGGAACCATCATGTACTCATATTGCTGGGGAGAGTAACTAAATGCAATGACATTTTGCTTGTGAGTAGCTGGGAAAGTTTTTAGCACATCTTCTTTGCTGACTTCTATGAGTTGCTACTGTCTTCCAGTGAACATGTAATTTCCCCATAAGGGCAATATTAGACAAGTGAAATGATTTATAAGGACTGTTTGAACATTTACGTACAGCACAAACACAAATAAAGACAAATATGGTGTGTGAGTGTAAGAAAGTGTGTAATGCTTAGTGAAAGTCAGTGTTCAGACATTTCATGATAAACAAAGCAGAATCACCAGAGGAAATTATGACTAACAATAATCTGCTACTTCTCCTTATTTATCTTTTTTAAATTGGTATTTCCTTCAGGCAAAAATTAGTCAGAAGATGATGAAAACATTTGCCTTGGAACCTCCTCTTAAAGCCCACAGCCTAAATGTCAGAGCGGTTATAAAAACAAATCAAAGATTCATATCTCTAGCGATGCCTAGCATCTGTTGTTTTGTTACAACTCCTGCACTTAGGAAATGCAATTAGAAGAAAATAATGTGCTGTCCTGGATTTTCCCAGTATGACTACAGTATTAAAAATACCATAATTTATTGCATATTGTTGATTACAATGTTTTTTCTGGTGTTAATTTATTACTTGATATATACACGTACATAGACATACATGAGGAAGTATGAACTATTATTGATTACAATTATTATTGTACCTATTACAATAAGCTAAGTGCTATTTCAGTCAGTCTTGTATCTGCATTACACTAGATGAAATATAAGCATGTTAAAAAACAGTGTATTTGTATATTTATGGTATTTCTGGTTAATGGTGTTATTTACCTAAATAAAATTAAGAATAAATGTGTTTGCAGAATCCATGCCTTCATAAGGTACTAGTGTGCCAAAAGAAGAGGCTATGGAGTCAAATACGCACATTTTGGACATTCATATATAAAATTTTCTTAAATAATTTCATACGCATACAGTATAAAAAAAATTGATGTCTTTCAGGCTGTGACTAATCATACACATCTTACTGTCAGCAGTATGATAAAATTTTCTCCAAGTCTGTTAATAAATATAAAATTATTTAGGGATTTCACATTTTAATGATAGTCCTATCACCTCCACTTCTCTTTATGTAAAGTATTATTGAGTGGCTGGTGTTTAGATTGACAGTTGACCAGTTCATTAGATGGCAGAACTCATAGCTGTGTAGAGAAAAATACTATATTTGAGAATGTTAATTTGTGCAATAACTCCAAATGTGGTTCTTTTAAAAAATTTTAAGAGTAACATTTTAAGGGTCTCATTTCCCCAAGTGTCAGACAAGAGATATCATGCTGACTTCAGTAAATGGGATTCACGTTTACATCAGTAGTAATCAAGATTGAATGGTCCCTTTATCTACTCAATTATCTGTCTATCTCCCTGTCTCTCAATCGTCCCCCTCTCTCTCTGTCTCTCGCTGCATAGGTAGACAAATACAATTGCACCAACTAAACATTTAAAGAAACCTTTGAAATTAATTTATAAATATTGTAATACTATAAAATGTAAAATGAAGGGCTTTACTTTCTCAGGAAGGATTTTATCTGACATTTTGTAATTTTAAAAAGAGGAGAAATATTTTAGAAACATCATGGTTAACACGAGTATCTGGGTATCCTTCAGACCTTGGTATTTATATGCAAACTGAAAAAAAAAGTTTTTATAAATGCAGAAGACCTCTCTCTTATACAAGGGTCACGGTTTAGGAGTGGTATTAGTGCAAACACGAAAAAGAAAAACCACAAGCTGCTCCCTCCTCCTCCCACATCTGGTGAGAGGGACAAAAGGCAAAGATACTGAGTTGAGATATGAACAATTTACAGAAAGAGCAATGGCATAAGAAAAGGAAGAGTAACAGCAACAATACAAATAGCAAAAATATACAAAGAGAGGGTGATTTACATATAAAGAAATTCTCAGTGACTGACTGACCAGACCCAGCGCTGCTTGGTCGATCCCTGAGAGAAAGAACAAAATGGCCCCTGGACCTGCCATGTGCCCCTGCCACCGATCCTTCCCAAGCATAAGCCATTCCCTTCACAGAAGTGGAATCCCTTATTTTTGCCTTCCAGCAGTGATGTGCATGGTGTAGAACAACAACACGTGCCCAAGTGGCTCCAGGCTCTGCACCCTCCTGGCTACTGCAAGAAAATTAATGCTGTCGGTTGACAAAAGGTTATAGGGAAGACACAGATCTGCAGAACAGCATGAAGGAAAATAGTGGATTAAATTACAGTACTGTTTCATTTTATTAGTGAGGTCTTTAATCAAATCTCAGCCTCCACAGTTGTCACATTCTGGATCATGACATGGAACCTTTTGCAAGATCACAAACTGCATGCCATTTGGACAAGAAAAAAACCCAAAAGCAGCACTTAGCCCCTTCAGGTCCATCATCCATAGAACCCTGCTAGAATTACTTTAAGGTAAGGTAGAACTGATGAAATGCCAGTGGAGGGAATATCAAGTCCTCAGTGCCAACCTTCTCACTTTTCTTCTGCTATGGTACCATGCTCTTTGTGAATGTTGATTTAGCCAATGAATAGAAGCATCCTGCTAAACATGAAAGTGTGGATGGATAACTTACCAAAGCCTAGGGAATTATGTATATCTATAGAAGATATGTGGGCTGTAGTGTTCTACCAGGTTCCTTGGGTCTGAGCAAACAAGGACTACATGTTAGGTATCATCCAGTTCTTCCATATTATTTAGTATCATGTTTAAGTATTTTTAATGTATTCACCTCTTTTTGTGACCAACACTTTAACTTTGTAGTGAAAACAATTTAGATTATCAGGCACAAAAAAACAAAAAGAAAAACAAAACCAAATTAGTATGGATCAGATCTATGCTGGAAAAAGTAAAAGTTATGAATATGTGATGATTATGCCTGCTGACACTCTGATCTGCTCAGAATGAAATGTCACATTATGTAATTAAAAAACAGAAGAAAGAAAGACTTTGCAGAGCAGATGAGAATCCTTAACATAGGATGTAGAACAAAGTTGAATTAAACTGTTTGAATTAATAATTTAATCAAAATTGAAATCCCGCATTCAAGATAGTTTTACCATGTTGCAATAAAAGTATTTAAAATTTAAATGTACATTTTCATTAATGGCAAACAGAAAAAAAAAAATATGCCGTGTTAGATTTTAGTAACTGAGATTATTAAGATGCAGAGATACATTCCTGGTTTAAAATTATGTTTTCAAATTACTGTCAATAAATGAGAGTCAATTTATATATGTTTAGACATCTTTTGTCTTGAATGAAGCGGGCAATGTTTCTGATGAGTATTTTGTTAGGACGAAGTATATGATGCTGTATCCAAGAGCTTGAGAGAGGCAAGGCTGCTGCAGCTCCATGCCCCTGGGTCCAGTCTGTAGCAAGGCTGATGATATATCTGCAGTAAGCACATGGACACAGACCATGCATATACAACACACAGATACATATACACACAGCCAGTTCCAGAGGCCCCAGAGAGACACGGCATTCGCACAAGCACAGACAACACCAGCAGCTGTGTTTCTCTTAGACACAGTGTCCTTTAGGTTGCACAATGTTAGAAGGTATTTCAGACTGATGACTGCACCTCCTATAAAAATGCAGTTTGTAAGATGTGTTTTGATGGATTCACAAAAATCTACCAATAAAAAGAACTGTAAATAAAACTTGCATTATCAACATTCATAGATCTCTCATCCATGCACAGATATGCAAAATAAATAGTGTCACATGTGCCATGGAATCCTCAAGGAAATACCCTATTTTTATTGATCACACAGGGTAGATAGGTACTCCATGACAGAAAGAGCACTTATTTTAGTTGTTTGTCCACATTACTGTATGTTCGCTAAATGCACTGTGGGGTTTTTTTTTAGAAGAGGTGCCTGAGTTTAAGGATGTTTATCTGTCTGTTTTTCCTGGTTTCTGTGCTTCTGGTTGGGTGAAAACTTCCAGGGAGAGAGGGACTATGCCCACAAGATCTCTGCAGTGGGATACATGCGGTGACAGTAGAAAAATGTTGGTGAGAGCCAGAGACAAGAATGTGAGTCAGAAGCACGATTGTGTTCCAACACAATAGCAAAAAAGACTTTTCAATAATGCAGATCAAAAGCAAATATTGAGTGTTTAGGCAGAGGTTAGCCTTGACTTGCTACCAAAGTCAGAAAACACAAGAGAGTGAGCTAAAAATATGGAGACTGACTTCAGTGGTCTTTTCTTAATGCCCTGTGAGGTAACTAGAAAGACTGAATGGATTAGATGCATCCTTGATTTGGACCTCTTTTAAAGAAAAAAAATAATTGGAAGTTATTGACTCAATTTCTCATAATTTCAAAGTAAATAATGCCAAAATGTACACTATTTCCAAGTTCAGTGGTCAGGTTCACTGAGAAGCCATGGTACTTAGCTGATAGTTTGAAAACACTGGATTTGCAATGTGTAATGAAAAAACACAACACATGGAATGCCTGGAGGAGATCTTGCTCGTTCACAGAGCAGTTTGGCAGTACGTTGCCTATGCCCCAAAACTGATGCAGTCATATTAAATGACATTTCTGTGTGTGTCTATGTACAAATATGATGCCCTTAGGTATCTTCTTTGTCTATCTCTATTGCAATTTGCTCTTAAAATTAAAAATACTTGTAATGATGATTTTCTAATTCCATCTCTTGACAAGACGAGAAGGGCTGAAAACAACTTTAAAATCGTGCATCTGAAGATGCTCCCTGGAGCAACATATTCTTAGCATATATTGCAGATAACATCATCACCAGGGACAGCATAGGGAAATTAAGATGTTGCAAATGTATTAGGTGGATTAATGGTTGAACTCCAACTGTAGAATGAAATAGCTTCTTGACGTTTTACAGCATTGTCAAAAAACAAAGTACTCAGAGTTCAAGTGACACTCTATAGTGATTGGCATACATTGTATGTCATCTCTCTTACCATGTATTTTTGAACTAATTAATAAACTGGGACAATTTACTGGTATGTAATAATAACTGAAAAGATTTACTAAATAGTGTTTACAAAACTTTGTTTTCCACCCAAGTGCTTAGTTATGTAAGAGAATAAGGAAGAGAGTCTAATTCTTTATATTAATCTTTCAAAATCCATAATAATGAGAAATGCATATTTTATACAGTGTCTATTGTTTTCCTCTATGCTAAATATGCTGTTTTCTTTCTGCTTTTGACCACGAAAGAAAACAAAACAGCTCTTTCTAATTTTGCCATTAAACTGAGATTAGATGTTTGCTCTGGGCAATGGTTGAAAACAAGCCAAACAAGGTCCAAACTTGTCACCTCTGGCCTGCACCAGCAGGTTTTATATGAGCTTACTTTCTGCAGAGGGATAGTGCAAGTAACCTGATAATGACATTAAGAAGAAAAGAAGCTTCCAGAGAAACCAGATGGAGCTGTTCAGAGGACTAGGCATTTTTTTGCAGAGCTGTCCAGGTCTGTTTTGGAAAGGGCCCATCTCACAGAATCACAAAATATCCTGAGTTGGAAGGGATCCAAAAGGCTCATCGAAGTCCAGTTCCTGAGGAAAGGTACTGATATTGAAGTGTCACATGAAACAAAACTTAAAGATAGACAGCTAAGGAGGCATTAGTTGGATTTGGCCACCAAAGACTTGCAGTGATCAACTAAAAAGCACCCAGATGCATGCTGCATGTTCCCAACATATCTGCTCTGCTTCTCGTACTAGTGCTTGTCCCTTCCACCTGAGCAAGTGATTAGCATTACTTAAATGCATAGTTACTTACTGTTCCTATTCATAGTCAGTGCATGGCTGCCATACATGCTGATTATAGCTGTTCACTCACAGAATCCCAAAGGTGGCTGCTGAAATTTACTGTATTAATTGATATAAATGTCTGTGCCACCAGTATACCTGACCCCTGCCACCAGTGTCAATGTTGTGACCTTTACAGACTGGATAGCAACAATTTACTTATGCAGGGGATCTTAAGACTTTTTGATCAGAGTACTGAGGGGTGTCCATCTATCATACGGAATGGGGTTGGTCCCTGAATATACATAAAATGCTCCTGTTTGGACTCTTTTATTTCACTATATAGGAACAGTCCCAGTAGTATCCAGAAATAATTTAAATATTCTTCAAATACTCCTTGTAGCTCTTGAATGACTGCAGAGAGCCTGTGCAAAAGCAGCATACACTTAGCAAAAGTAGAGAAAAAAATTCAGCAAATATTGCTAAGACTTTTCTGCAGTTGCTGCAAAACGCCTCTCCTAATAACCAAAGACGCATTTAGCTTCAGTACCAGTTTCACACATACATAACCTTGAAAGCAACTGAATAAGCACAGGAAGAACTTCTCAATATTATTCATACATTCATGTTACTTGTGATACTGACAATATTAGCGATTTGACCTTACATGAAACTTTCACTTTCGTTTTCTATATTAACTGAACAGCAGCTGTTAGCCCAGTCATCAGTTTGTCCTCTTGCATAAAACCTTATCATGGATCTTGTATGTGTTTGAAACAATTTTGTCGAGCAGACAAAACATCTGGCTGCCATATTCCACATTTAGTTGAGCAGTTACTGTATCTCAATGTTGCGAAATACCCTGGAAGCATTTTGAATTAGGGACTGCTGATGGAAGCCTAAGTGCAAATTTTCCCACTGCCATGCTACTGTTCTCAGAGTACCTGGAACCTTGCCTTTGCAGCAAACAAAGGAGAAAGTAATAAAAAATAAATAGCATTTTTTGAATTTGTCCTGATATCTCTTGGGTAAGGGATTTCCTTGTGTGCGTTTGTATCTGTGTGTGTGTGTGATGTCAATAGCTCCTCAATGCTGAATGACATTTGATTAATTACAGCAATTAGCAATCACTTTGCGTCAATCACTGGATACTAATGTTGCTATAACCACAAAGTATGGCAAATGTTAGTAACTATTGAATTGCATCTCTCATGTTATTTAAGTTCTTTCTGGCTACTATCCAAAATACACTGTGACTCTTCCGGCAAACAAGATGTGAAAGCAGACCCAAACAGCAATCCAGAAATGACCAAATTCAGCTCACTCTTCCTCAGTAGTGTAATACATTCAAGACTGCACTGAGAATATAATGGGGCCCATTTCCAATTCAAGAAAATAAGTAAATTTCCTTAAATACATCTACAGAGAATTTCCCTGATAAACATAAGGTGTTTCATTTATTTTTGAAAGGGAGATTTTTCCCTGAATATGTTTGGATATTTTTTAATTTATCCATTTAGTGGCATTTCAATGAGGAATTTTTCCTAAAATATTGAAATTTTCCAATATAATGATAAATATATAAATAGAAAAATACGATGCCACATTCTTTATAGATAGTATGGATGTTTCCCCTGCTGTCCCTGGAGGTCACCCATAAAGGTTTACCTAGAAGTAGATATTCCCTTTAAGAGATACAGTAAACTATGTTCAGAGGTGAAGCAAACAGAATGCTTCAAATTATTTTCAAGTTTTCCCAAGAGAAGGATTTGGAGAAAGGATATGTATCAAGAGCAAAACCAAAGATATTTCTGGACTTCACTGGAGTTCTGTTTGTGCTTATTCTTCTATGGCTATACTAGCAAATGTGAGAAAAACACATAAATAAATATATAAATGAAAAGACATTAAGATTTTAATGTTTTCTCTTCCTTGTATGATAGAATTTTTAAAAAAAAATTCCTAGAATGTTTGTTCCACTTGAACAGAGTGGCTTTTTGTTTAGAGTGGTAGGTGGAAGCAGGGTACTTAAGAGATAGGTGCTTGGCTCACTACAAACAAGAAAAAGTAGGAAGATCGATTCCAATTCAGAAATGGAATAGGGGTCTTACCACACAAGCTGTTGCTTTTTACTTGCAACTGCCAGAAAGTGAAACTGCTGAAATTAACCTAAATATAGAAAAATTATATTGGAAAAATCTTCACACAGGGGAAGGTGGTAAACAGTATTTGCATGGAGGATACAGGAATAAGATGTAGAACGTTTAGTAAAAAGATCAAAAAAAGAATGCTCATTGAGGATATGCACTTTCTGTAGCATCAGAAATCCATCCTGAAGGTAAAAATGTGGATATAGGGATGCTGGTGTGCAGAGTTCTGAGACTAGCTATTGGCAAAATTGCTCTCTGTATGTCAGTCTTGAGTTTGGTTTAAACACTGACAGTCAGAGAGGCAGAGAGGCAACTGAAGAGCTAAAGGCGTAATAAATTGTTCCTGGTTTGTGTTAGATAAAATTAAATCGCTTTCAGAAGGAAGGCTTCACTCGAGACTTTTTGAGGATTGGTACTTAGGAAGGTACAAGCTGTAGCCTTTGGAAGAAAAATCTGCACAAAGATCTAATGCCTTTGATGCAAGGCAAAGAATTTTTAATGTGCTGAAATTCAGTGAAAGAAACAGCTAAAGGCAAAAATGGCAGCCTGAAGCCCTCCATTCAGTTCTGACTTTGACAGATGTTCCACTAAGTATCCTTATCCCAGCGTGAGATGTTTATCATGATTTCATCAAATTAACACAAAGCAGGTAAATTTTACTTTCAGTGTTCCAGCAGGGGCTTAAACATTGCCATTTACATGCAATTTTAGCTATGCTGTGGTTCAATTGTATGAACATGGGAGTGTAAAGATGTGAAAATAAAAGGCTCCTTGAAGGGCTGTCTGTGGCAGACACTTTCCCTGTATGCCCCGTACTTCCTGCATTGGCTAGCTGAACTGAAACATGCAGGAGAGGCTGTAATTCATTGCAGATGAAAGCTAGCAGCATACTCTGTATGACTTAGCACTAAACAAGAGCAAGAGAAGATCAATCTTAGCAGGCTTCCCTGAAGCACCATGGAGATGTGTTAGTTCATATCGCCAGTGCAAGTCTTTCCATCTTGCCATCCTCAGGTTCCCATTCCCCTTCCCTCTGCCCTTCCTCCACTATGGTAACAACACATCCCATATCTACAGAAAAAAAAGGTCTGCCTACGGCTTCAGTATCCATCTCCAGTGTAAAATTTTGGACTGGGCAGAGCACTAGAGCACGGCAATGTTTTGTGCCCTGATGGAGGTTGTCCCTCTGCTTGGTTTGTGGTCCCCATGGGCTCCACCTGGAAGAGCAAGGCTCTGTGGCTGTTCATATACCCTGTGGGCAACATGTAGCTATGAAATACCCCTAGCACCTTCCTGCCTGGCCGCGGGATTTGCTGCTTGCGGTCTCAAATGTCAAAATCTAGCTTGGATGAGAAATCCTTTCCAGAACAATGCCACAAAGGATTGCAAAGGTATTCTGGTGGTGGAGAAGTGCCTACAGTTATTCTCTGGTCTTTTACTCATATAATGCTGCCAGAGGAAACATGGAGAACAGAGGATTCTTTCAGCTTAGCTGATAAAATGAAGAAATTACAGGAAAAAATTTTGTTAGAGATAACAGAAAAGTATTGGATTAATGCAGTTTTTTAGGTTTTTGCTTTTCAAAGTGGGGAAGGGAGGGAAAGGGAAGACCATCTTCCTGGGTCATATCCATATTTTTTTTAAATTTTTCTTTAAACTTGTTTTTAAATGACAAAATGTAGTAAGTGAAAGTATTTTACCAATAAAGATGTTAGAAAAAATAATTCTAAAATTTTCTACTCTTTTTGACTGTTGCTATTGACTAGATTCAGTTTCAACTAAGAATAATATTGTTCTTCTGGATATCACTTTTTCTAGATTTGCAAAACAATTTAATGGTGAACACCTTTTATTCATGAATATTGAGCACAACATGCTTAAATACTTGTTAATATAAACTTGAATTTAATAAACTCTGATTTTGTTCATATTTTATGTATAAATGCTTATTTATTTTGATTTTATTTGTAAGTTGGTCAGATTTATTTCCAAAGATGTTCACATTTCATGTTTGCTCTATTACCCTCCAATTCTGGTACATCTGCTTCCTGGCTTTATTGACTGAGTTTGAAAAAGAAGTTAACTGAAATTTCAGAATTTCAGAATTTTGGCAAGCCAGAAATTCCAATTGAATTTCAGGCCTATTTATGCCTCCTTATTTTCTGTCTGAATTCTCTCTTTCAGAATTATTTTTCAACATCATATAGTGCATAATCAAGTGATTAAGAAGCCCAGTGCCAACCATTGCACCTGTACATCTTCTATTTGAAAGAAATTATATTAAGGAAAGTGGTAATGCCTGTGGGGCTGTAGTTAAAGATTGTAACTCTCCATAATGTAGATTCCGAATTTCACATTTTCATTGTTTTTACAAAATATTGTTGCTGCACAAGACATGGCATGAAGTCAAAGAAAACCTATCAGGAGAAATTGAAAAGATTCCTTTTTTTTAAGGTTGTGATAGGAAGATACCCATGGTAAGCTTTAATCATCCAGGCAAACCCTAAACTAGACATGCTTTGCTGGGACTGATGTTACCCAAACTCCAAGTTTCAGCTCAGCTGCAGAGACTTAGTCAGTGCCAGGCTTCCAGCTTTTCTTCCTTTTCCTTGTATGTTTAAAGCACAGAAGAAATTAAGCTTACAACTGTTGTGTAATGTGAGCGTGGACCAAAATGTAGAAATTCCTTCTGAGAATTAACAGAGAAAACAGGGCAAGCTAAAGCAAGAAGATTCACTTTTTTTGAAGATGTTTTTCTTGAACTATTTTCTCATCTTTTACATGAGGAGGAATCACAAATTTGTCTTAATGGACGACTGTTGAGATCCAGCTGTTGTGTATTAACATTTATCTGAATGACAAAATACCAGAGTGGATCACGCATGTCTGTTCAGTACTCCCAAGAAATATTGCTATCAGAAGCTTTCTGGAAGCTGGGGTTTTGTGTGAAAAATAAATATACATGTTTTGTACATGAAGCTAAGTAGAATATAAAGTCTGAAATCTAAGGTAACACATAGGTAAACTTTGGCATTTATCAGTCATTTCTGAGGAGGAAAAGAAAATTGTCCTTATATTAATAATAAAATTACCTGAACATTCTCAGTCACTCTTTCCTGAAAAGGCCTGGAATACTTTTTAGGTTTTTCCATGATTCCACTGACATCAAGATGAATGGGATTTCTGTATGGAGATACACAGTTGTGGTCAAAATTATTCCTGGAAAAGTAGATAGCCAATGACTGCAATACAAATATCTGCTCCAAGTCCAGAAAAAGACATACTCTTATGCATCATAGTACATCAAGGGAAGCTTCACAGGAGATGTAAGCATTTTCTGCTGCTGAAATGGTCTTACAGCTAATGGTGCACTTAATACTGCCTTTCCAAATATGACGGCAAGTAAGCCGGTCCCTCTAGTCTCTCTGTATTTAATTACTCCTCAGCTCCACACCTAAACCCAGTCTCCATTCTGATCTTTCAGACTAATTTCCTTGCAGTTACTTAGGGAAAACCAACATGTCATTCTTTAAAATCTCTTCTTTCTGAGTGTTCTGCACTGCAGAGTTGACATAAGAGTCCTGATCTACCTCCAGCATTACCTGATTGACACAGAGATTGGATTTAGCTGGCAGTAAACTGACATACAGCTGATGTTGCCACCACCTTACTTTCTCAACTTCATATCCTTGGTGCCAGTCAATGCTTTTAAGCACTAAAAACAACAAAATAGGATGAATATAAGTCATTCATACAACCTAAATTTTCACCTCTTGAAATCTAGCTTCTCACCTCTTGAAATTATTTTAAATAGCTTTGTGGTATTATCCACTTTTCTGCCAGAGTTTTACACTATTATTTACACTCTGTCTGTCTGTCTGTCTGTATATCTCAGGGCAGTAAAAGTGAAAAGCAGAAATCCTCTCAGTTTGTATTATGCAACTGTCTTCTTCTGGCAGCTGGCTCCAACGTGCACCCCTGTGAATGTTGCCATGGAAACTCCAATTTAGGAGCAACTGGATTTGAGAATTTCCAGCCCAGCAATATGTGACAAAACAAATACAGAAATTAAAGTGGTGCCTGCCCTTCAGATGGGAGTCAGGCAGGTCTGCTAGACCAGGCTGGAAGTGGGGCTGGAGGGGGAAGGATGTTGCTTGCACAAGTGGTTAATTAATGCATTACAGTCCTTGTTATTCTTCTGTATAATTTTGCTTTTGTCTCCAGCTGTTTTATGAAACAGAATTAATGTTAAATGATAGCTCTTTCTGACTAAATTACTGCAAGCATCCAATGTGCCTAGTTTCTACCTTTCCCCAGAAAGTAAGCCCAATATATGCTCTGCCCTCAGGATGATGATTCACTAATGCACTAGTTTGTACATCTGACTTTATAGGTATTTGTCTCCTGACGATGCCCAAAAATATTAGCTTATTTCTAGTTTCTGTTCTTGTTTCTAGCCTGTCTCTCACAGAAGACTTTGACAAAATTTATTGACCACAAGGACCCAAGAAAAAAAGGCAGTGGGAAAAACCTACTAGCATAATAGGACAGGGAGCCAGCACTTATATTTTTTTTTAGATTAGGGGTAAACCAGTGCCATAAGGCTAAATAACTTGTACCAGAAGTCCTAATAATCTTTGGCTAAGCATTTCACAAGACTTAGTTTACAGGCAAGATTTGTTTTACAATATTTGTTGTGAGATTTTTTTAACGTTTATTTGAAGAGGTATATCGGTAAATTTTCTATGTTATAGCTTTTGTTACTTTGTTTTGCAACTCAATAGCCTGTGAGTTTTGTTCCACTTGGTAGAATGATTGACAGAGTTTTGGATTAACAACTGCTGTTTTCTTGAACATTGTTATGAAGAAGAAGACGAGACCGGAATTTAGTTTAAAAAAATATAAGTAACAGAAAAGCTGGAGGTTTTCCACTGACATTATTTTGCTGGTGTTGACTTTAGTCCCAATTTTTTTATGTAGGTCTAACTCCACTTTGACAAAGTTCTTTTTAAGAAAGAAAGATTGCTTATTTTGCTGACAGAAAGTAATGATGGTGCTACTTTATTACTTGTTTGAAAAAAGTATACATGGGTGGAATATGCATGTTGTAGGTCATATTGCTGGTCAATCAGTTCTGTATTGTACCTTCAGGAAACAAATGTTCTTTAAATCTTTGATTGAGAAGATAGTATGAATGACCACTCTACAGAGGGAGCTAAGAAGTTCAAGCTTCCTAAGAACAGGATCTGTTGAGGCTGTCACCACATGATTGAGAAACCTGGGTGACTAAGAGCTCCTTTTTATGGAGCTATGGTTACATCTACCACACTTCCAGAAGCAGGGAGGAGAAGTAGACAGTGAGTGATCTTCAGTGATCTGGCCCTACAGATGGATCATAATTCAATACTCCCCTTATCTCAGATCTTAAAACTTACAAACTGTCTCTCTCGCCTTAAAGATTATTGAGGCTTCTCAATGCTGAAATTGTGTCCCAAAGAGACCGTCCTCTGTAGAGGTGTGGTGGCTGAGCCCGCAGCCAGAGGAGCTGTGAGTAGGGCCAGCCATATAGGAGGCCTAAAGGAAAAGGCTCCTAGGTCTAAGTTCCCCTCCCCTAAGCCATAANTGTTTTCTCCGCCCCTGTTTGTTTCAGTATATAACCCTGTGTACCGCCATGTTCTGGGCTCTTCTTCTGTTCCCGGACCCATCTAATAAAGACCTTACTGCTACAGAAGAGCTACCTCCCGACTCTTTATCCCCGGCTTAAAGCGTGGGGTGTGTGTGCCTGCGCATCCACCTGCGCTGGTGGGACAGGGGGTGCTTGCCGAGGAGGCAAGGCGCTGGACCCTTCCCACTGGCTACCGCACTCCACGCCGAGGCACCGCCAGACCCAGGGGCACTCTCGGGAAGGTTGCGGGCATTTTCCATCCGGCCTGTGACAGTCCTCCCTTTGGGGCTTCCTCCCTCTGTATCCTACTGAGACACTGTGCATTTCTCTGCCATAATGCCTTGTGGTCTTCCCAAAACACTGCCCTGAAGTAGCAGTGGCCACCAGAGCACACAAGTAACACAAAGCCAAACAGGTCCATGCAAAGCACTGCTGTCTCTGAGGGGGCATATGTTCCCACAAGAATAATGTTCAAAGTAAGAGCAGAGAGCAAATATCTTAGCCAGCTACATAACCAAGATTCATCTTCCATCAGTCCACTGCTCTACATTAGCAAATACTCTTTTATTCCAGCAAAATTGTTTAGGTGATGGTTCACACTCCCTAGGTTGTAGTAGTGTGGGTTCCTGACACCTGGCTGGTCTCAAGCCTCAACACTGGCACCCGTGCCTGAGGGACTGGTCTGGTGCCGCTCCAAGCAATGGGTGGGTGACTCACCCCGAATGTGCCCACTCGAAGTGAGGTGCAGTTTGAGGCGCAGATTGATCACAGGAACCAGCAGGAGATAAAGGGTTCGGGAGTGGGGTCTCCGCAAGCTCTTCTTTATTGAACGACAAAGGACAGGGGATCCAGGCGGGAAAGCTCCCCGGGAGAAGTCCCCCGAGCACCGGGTGTGCAAGGGGTTAAAAGGAGACCAGAAAGGGGAGGGGTTTAGGGTTACAGCCAATGAGGGTGAGGCTTAGGGGAGGATCTGAGGGTTCAGGGTCCAATAAACACATCTGAGGGGAAGGTACATAACATAACAACCAATCAATGACCGTGTACAACAGAACTTTCCAGAACAAAAGGCAGAACTTAGGCTTAACAGACAACCGGGGTTGTGACCAAGAGAGAGAGAGAGAGAGGGTGGGCTCTAAACACTAGTCCCGTCCTCCGACTCCTCCTCCCAAGAGGAGGGATCAGCATCGGAGGCGGGGTCTGCAATGCCAGCCATGGCAATTTGAGGGAAATGACCCAGCACACCAGGTAAATGCTAAATAGGTTTGCTTTGACAGGAATTAAAGGCTCAAGGTATTCAGTATTCTGTGCATTTGTCAGGCAGGATCTAGAAAAGTGAAATATAATGCAAAACAAGGAAGCACTCCTATGCTATTTGGAACTTCCTTGATTACCTTTATCAGCAATACTGTAAAAATTTTTCTTCCATTGCATACCAGTGTGGTTTCATAGTTTAAGACTTGAAAAACATGAAGAAATATCTCAGCAGTTCATTGACTACTAGCCGTGGGTAAATTCTAGAGATTTATTGGCAAACTCTGTATATGACCCCATTGCACACAACTTACTATGAAAGAAGTTTATAGGCACAATAAGGCTAGTCCGGAAATTTTAAGATACAATAGTTGATAATGCACTGGTATGTAATTTATGTTTTGCTAGTTGAAGGATTCTGTGGCTCCCTGAAGTCCTTGTTACCTGAATAGAAATAAGAAAATCTAGGTTTGTGGTACCACAGAGTCTACCACACAGTTAATTTTTTAATAAACATGTTTTGCACTTTTTCAACTGCTTACAAATGTGCTAATTAAGTACTGAACAGATAGATTAGATTGGGTGATGATATCCATTGAAAACTTCAAGTAGGGTTCCATATTTCATATTTCCTTTGTTCTAGCAGTCGGGGGTGTTCTAAAGTTTTGTTCTCATTGAAACTTAGAGAAGCTTAACATCAGTTATTTGAAGCCTGTGACTGGACTGTTAGCAGATACCAGTAGACCTTGTTCCATGAGAAGAAAATCTTTTCTGCTGTCTTGACAGAACTGTCTCCTTGCAGCTGTGCCACCAAACCATGGTAGAAGAGAAACAAATGAGGGAAAGCATATGCCAGACCTCATATGTTGGAACCCTGGGCTTTCACTGTAGTAATTAAAAAGCAATTTGTTATATCACTGGGTGAAATATGTAGAGATGTAGAGGTTTGGGTTTGCGAGTTATTAATAATGTACTAGTGGCAAGATGGAGAATTTTGGGTGTGGGTTTTGCTTCTTCTTTCTTCCTTCTTCTTCACCAATCTAGATAGTTTGACCATTGGTTCAGAAAGCCCGCATTGCGGACACTAAATGAATAGTCACTGGATTATAAGTGAAAACATGTTAGTTGGCAGTCTATAATTGGGTAAATTAGGCTTTAAATAACCTTGGAACTCACGGTTCGAGGCCATTTTCCACCTTTCTAACTTAGAGAACACTCTGTGCTGCCATGTCATAGATAAGAACTTAATAAACAACCTGATTAGAAGAACTCCTCAGCGTCTCCTGTGTCTTACTCCAAACTCTGAGCAAAGAACTCATGAAACAGTAAAAGAAGAAACAGAAAATGGGGTTTTAACACTCATGGATCTTGGCTTCTTCTCATTCCTCCTCAAATAGCGTATTATCAAGCCAATCTTTAGCTTCTCTACCGTTCACTGGCCTCAGCCTTGCGTAAAATCTAGGAGACTCTTGCATAAAATCTAGGAAACTCTTTTTATAAAACTGCATGTATATTTCCCACACTATATAAGTTTTTTAGAGAAAACCGTGATTAAACATAATACTTGTTGAGATAACGGCCAGAAAAGAGTTTATAGTAAAAACATAAGATCATATATGCTTCACAACACAGGAAAGCACAAATTCCTTCTGCATGTTCTAGAAATGTATGAGACTGGCAAATCACTGTAATAAAAGTACAAAGCCCTTGAATGAGATCGTTACATATGTTTAAAACCACAGTAAACAACTATATTTGCAGACCTTCCTCCTAGCCAACTCATCTATTTAGTTCAGTTTGTCCCACTAAGCATTTATATTTAATTCACCGCTTTTTCCAAGAATAGTTTCAAAAGTCTTCCACCACTAACTTAGAGAATCCAAATGACCCTTGTCTTCAAAAGAAGTAGAAAAGGAGAGGGAAAAATAATCCTGGAGAAAACTATACAACCTAAGACAAACAACAGCATCTATGAATATGAATAAACTTTTTTTTTTTTTGCTGACAATGATACTCAGAAATCAAACTAATACTTTCATAATGACATGGACAGACGTAGAAAAATGTTATCAATTATTCAGAGCAACTGACTTTAAAACAGATTACATAAAGTGATGCCTTAGAATTTTGGCTTTTATATTTCTCATATACTTGTAATCCTGCAATTCTTAGTGTGTAACTCTAAAGCCCATATAAAAGTGTTAGCTACTGCCTTTAGACAAAACAATCCATCTTCAGGCCTGGACTTCAAGGACACCTTACTGCCTCAGGCCCAAGATCTGTAAACAGCCACTGATGAAGGGGAGCAAACTTGGGGTGAATTACTTCATTACCTAAAGCTCTAATTGAAAGATCTGGCCCCGATATGTTAATAGACCAAACTTATAAAAGTATGGAGAATTCGTGACCGGTGGTCCATCTTGGGTGGTCCATCTTGGGGAGCAGATCTGAGGGGGTCCGCCTGGGGTGTAAGCCCCCCTCCCCAAGTGAGCTTTGACTGCCCTGGATGTACCTGAAGGCCTTCAAATAAACACCACCACTTTTAACCTTTTGATCTCTGTCAAGTCTCTCTCTTTTAGGTAGTCCCGATAAGGCATCAAAAGGAATATGTAAATGAGTACATGCCTTAGGCAGTATCAATGTTTACTTAATCAAGTGCAGAGCACTTAAACGATAATAATTCATAGTTGTTTATAGGTAATCAGAGGAAAACCTAAGTAACACACATCAATTTGAGAGCAAAAGAAGTATGTATAATGCTTTTAGAAATATTCATTCAAATCATATGCAGTTAAATGTTACAAATTGGATTAGAGAAGGTACAAGAATCCTTCAAAGACTGTGGCAATTTTAAATATACAGCATATATGCAGCATAGCTTTTGGATAACTGACTATTCTCATTAATGGATATAATTGATATAATGTTTTTAGAATGCATCTCAATGTTTGGCTATAAACACCATATTTCTTTTTTATGTCTATTGCAAGGCCAGGATCTATCAGAACCCTGCAGTTCCTGATTGATTGATGCAATTTGTAGGAAAAATAACTTTTTTTCTCCTTATCAAGATGCATCCAAATTAAGATGCTTACAGAGGTTTGGGAAAGTAAATACAGAATGATGGGGGGCAGTGACAGTATATGCAGACTAAGATTAGACTGTATTGCAATTGTCATGAGATAACATGCTATTTCTCTGTTTTGGGTTTTTTTCCTGTTCTTTTTCTTTAATCCACTAAATCGTTCTCAACCCACAATTCTTTAAAAGTATACAACAATTTCTATGTACATTTCTTGTTCAAGTCAACAGTAAAGAAAACAATTTGTATAGAAAAAAACTTGTTTTGTTAGGTCTTTTCATGAATACCAAAGGAAATCTACGATAATTAAGAAGAAATAGAAAAAATAATTGAAGAAAATAGTTTGGAATAAATGTGTTTAACAGGAACTTGGTGAAAGAAAGGAAAAAGACAGCAGTAACAGCAAAATAAGTATAGGAAATGTGAAGTGTTGGGAGAAACGAAAGAAAGAGAATAAATGAGAACAAAATGGTTTGGGAACATTGAAAAGGAAACAAAGGTATCAAAAGTACGTTTTCTGGTAGGACCCATGATTTCAAACATATTATAGATGTAATAAATCCTACAATTAACATATCCTAATTATAAGATAGATGTGATAAAATATGTAATAATAATGAAAAGGAAAATGAACTCAATGAATACTTCAGGACATTGAAAGAAGAGAGAATTTATGTTTTCATCTGGTAAAGATGACGAATTCAATCACTTGGTGTGATTTATCAAAACCAAAATATTTTCTGAGATACATGAATATGTTTGAAGTTCTTACAGACCATCTTTGTTTTCTGTGGTAAACTGAGATTTTTGAAAATGAACAACTGTCATGGTTTAGGACTGGCATTCCCACTCCCCTCTGGTGAGAGGGACAAAAGGCAGAGATTATGGGTTGAGATAAGTACAATTTACTGGAAAGAGCAATGAGATAAGAAAATGAACAGCAACAATATTAATAACAAAAGTATATAAAAAGAGTGTGATTTACATGCAAAAATTGCTCATCACTTGACCCGACAGACAATGGACAATGGCACCTGGACCCTCCATGCCCATGCTTTTTCCCAACTGCTCACCACTCTGGCTCCACTGGAAAGGAACATCCCCTCATCCAGGAACTGAGAGAGAGTCCCTTTTCCCCTCCCCTGGCCATGACAGAAGATGGTATGGAATAACATGCCTTGGCCACACAGCTCCAGCCTCTGCCTCCTCAAGGCCACTGAGAAAAATTAACCCTGTCCTTGGCCAAAACCAAGACAATTATGAAATATTTATTTCAATAAGTCTTAAAATTTTGTTCGGACCTGCAGAGAGAAGAAAGAAGGGAAGAAGAGAGGAAGGCAAAGAAGTGCTCACTACAATTCCTAGTAGACTGAAAATTTTCTTCCCATTGCCAGCATCTAAAGTGGGCTCACAGAGTTGGTTATAAATTTGTTATTATGGTAGTAATACCAGGTGAATTAACTGAAAAGCTCATACAGTAGAGTATTAATAAAGGACATTAAAAAAGAGAAACACTTATTATATCAACTCCATTCTGTTTAGTGCATTTAGCTTACTGCTCCATGATATCTTAATTTAAAAAAGAAACACATACAAGACTGGCAAAATTCAGGAAAATGGATTAATAATTAGTCCACTGACTTCTCAAAGCGGGGAAACACACTGAACTGAACTAGTAGGGGCTAGCAGTAACAGAAGAACAAAAATTGAGCAATGATGATTTAAAAATGAAAGTGATAAAAGATGCATCTCTGAATTCAGCATTGTTCAAAGACATACTAAACTATGAAGACCACTTCTCATATATATGTACTTCAAAAAGCTGGAATTGAAAATAATGAAATGGAAAAAGGAAATGGTGCATGAAAAAGCCATGAGAACCCTTTAAGGGCTAAAGAAATCTTAGCTTTATGAGTTCTGCCTAATTAGAATGATAAAATTAAGATCATGAGTTGATTTGATCATACCATATACTTAGCTTTGCTGGATAAGGCATTAATTCTTCATTGTTTAAAGACAACGACAAAGATGGTTGGGATTTAATGAAACATGCTGAAAATGGAATAACATCATTTTCCTTATGACTGAATATGAATAAATATCAGAACATGTGAGATGGATTTTCTGTCTATGACTGTCTTCAGCTTAGATTCTTAGCCTTTCTAAACACATTAGTTATTGTTCTCAGTGAAGGAAAAAACTCTGGAATTTGATGGTCCGTGTTATGAAAGGCATTAGACTAGGTGTTCTGATAAACATTTTTGGTCTTAGAATATGAGTTTGAAAGCTTAGTAAACAAAGGAGAATACTGAAATAATATTGCCATTCTTTATCAAAGCAGCATGAGATCTGCTTAAACAGAGGTTCTCTCTTAAACAGAGAACATGAGACTGCAGTTTGAGCCCAATGAGCCCTGCATCAAATCCAAAGACTTGCACTTAAAATACAGCATACAGTATAACTGTCCCATTCCTGGGGAAGTTTTCGGTTTAATGGCAGTCTTTTTGTGTACATTAAATTGTGGAACTGAAACAGAGTCCCAGTTTCAGGGTTTCAAATATGCCAAATTGCTATCCCATACCCATGCCAATATCAGACACAGTCTGATCATATGCCCACAGTAGCCACAGGTCCCCATGGCTCCCACCTTCGACAGGAGCAGGAAGAAAGCTGCAGCATCAGCAGCAATTTGGATAATCACGGATCAAGGTAGCAGTGGGTGCTATAAAGTATGCCTGAACCCAAACCTATTTGGGAGATTCTGGTTCCAAATCAATTTACTTCCCTTGGTGCAACCACAGCTTTGCTATCAACCTCCACTATACCTGTCAGTATCTTCTACTGTAACTTGATTGGTCACCTGTTATTGGTGTTAATCTCTACTACTATGAAATAGATGGAAAAATATGGATGCTGATGTATCTCAGTACTTGAGTCAGCATTGAAATCTGTTGCTGTACTCCACAAACCCCCATAGAAATACATCCCTGAGAGCCTGCAGTGCAGAACACCTGGTATACATTCTGCACAGTATATATTTTAACACTTTTAATTTGAAAGATTATTTTCAGTCCTACTTTACATATTTCACTTGTGATCATAAACTTTCATCAGCATTTAGTAACAGGATGTCAAGGCAATATGGCATATGCTTTCTAATTGGTATCACAAAGTCTTGCATTGAAGTGGAGTCTACTTTAGAGACATCTGCCTACTTAGTGTGTTATAAACAGAATATATCCTTTTTCCTTCTGCTTGAAGGATTACATAAGTACTTTTTGCTGGCATATTTAAAGGGTTTAAAATCAATACTGTAGCTGGATGTTTTAAGAATACCAACAGAGGAATAACTTCTCCTGCCTAAACCAGACATTATTATTAAATCTTATTTATTGTCCTCAGGTTGCATTCATGACTGGTATGCACAAAAAGTGGGAAATGTTGTTCAGCTTGTCTACTTCTAAGTCTAGACTGTTGTTTTGCCTACTGTAGTAACATAAGACTATGACTGTTAAAGGCGATTATTTAAATCAGGTTTACTTCTAAGAATGTAAAGCGTATTTCTTACCCTGGCTAGTCTGAGCTACCAAACCACAATTAAAATAAGGAGTTAAACTGAAAAGTGACATTCCACATGCAGGACCTTAAATTAGCTGCCAGGTTATGTCAATACAGTCATAAATTTCCTGAGTCAATGAACGGACTGAAGTCTACTGAAGCAGTGATCTCTATCAACTCCCCATTCATCTGCACTGACATATGTCAGCCTGGACAGGCTCTTGCTTTACATGACTCTCTCTTGGTTTACATGACCTAAGATGCTTTAGGAAGGACCCTGCCTGGTGACCCATCTGGGCCAGATGATGTCATCACAAGACAAACAAGGGTTTTTTTGCTGGGAGGGAGACGTGTCTAAGATGGAACAGTCATTGTTCCCATCCACATCATGACCTGACGGTTCTGTCAGCAGCTCCAACATCCTAGAGCATGATCCAAACCTGAATGTGATTACAGCCTGGCACTGAGTATTCTACTCATGAGTCTCTAAGCTCCAGTTTAGTCACAAGCTTCAGATATCACATAACTACCCTTATATCTTGTATGTAGACTTGGAAAACTGGCATTTAAATAGAGGGCTTGATTTCCAGAAATGTCAATCATTTAGTGATTTCAGTGATGTTCACAGAGTTGGTTATAAGCTGAGCTGGTACTCAGAATTTTTAAAAATAAAGGTATTGGAATTCAAGTGGCTAAATATGAATTTAATAGTTTAACTACAAACAGAAAATGTTTGACTCTTTCTTCTTTCATTCTCCCTAATATTAAGGAAAGTAATTTTTTCTCATTATAATAAAGATTTTAGCAACATACCATTAAGACTCTGTCAAGCAATTTGTACTCCTGTTGCCAGGCATTTAAATTACGCTTACATATTATAGTGTAGTACCATATAGAAACAAGTGGATAATCTCTAGAGGAACTGTGCTGAGACCTGAAAATATTAGGTACTTTATTGTTCAGCATTTTATTGTGAATTTTATATCCTTCCTCTGATATGTAGTGCTAGTGTATTTATTATTACTACATAGCACGAAGAGCTCCATGGGTCACTGGAAGGTCAGGTGGAAGGACTTTCACAGGTCATTCATTAAAAGGAGCAGCTGTTGTGTCATTAAGTTTTAACATCGTATTAGTTCTCTGTGTTTATACTTTCAAACTCTTTTCTACTACCATACCAATTCTTTCATGTATTTTAACATCTTGAGTCAATCAAGGTAAGCTCCTTGTTAAAAATGTGTACGAACAGTTGCAAGTTTATAATAAGTTTATTATTAATGTTGCAAAAAAAACTTTAGTTTTTTCATCAAAGAACTTCTATATGGGGCCAAATCCTGATCTCTCTAGTCATGCAAGTATTCCTCTTGCTCTACATGGAATTGGTCCTTTGAGTAAAAATAGAACTGTTTCAAGATCATTCAGGGGAGAGAAAGTTTTCTCTGAACGTTTTAAACCTTCAATAACTTCCCTATTTTGTAATTACTTTGTTTCTATTTCCCTTTAAAAATATTTGACTAATTCTGTGGGTAGCATTAAATCATTAATAGAGTTCTACATGAGTTCTTTTTCAGAGAACATTGCAAGCAACTACAATTAGCACTGGCAGAGCCTGGAAAGAGACCTTCATGTCACAAACTAGAATTTATCACATCGAGAACATTCACTTTGCACTTACCTTGTTTCCAACATATAGAATACTAAATGAAAATAAAAATATCACTGGCAAGCCAGTGGCGAAGAAACAATGACATTTGAAAAGCAAAAATGCCCTTAAGAAGTCACTACTGCTAGGGAAAAGCTTGCAGCCAAGATAATTTTAGAACCAACCCTTAGTATTTTCTGCTCCTGAATAAAAGTATGAACACTGAACACTTCGAGCCTACTGTGCTGTCAAACAATCCAAGGCAAACTGTGCAGTACATTGTTGTTTCCTAAATGTAAGCCTGTAGGAGACAGAAGAACTATTTCAAATTTTCTTTGAAACTATCAGCTCCTCTGACAGATGGAATTTTGAAGAAGAGTCTTAAAGAGTGATTGTACTTTTTCTCTCAAAAAGCCAAATTTCATTCAGCAGAAAGCATAGAGAGCTTAATATAGCTTCTACAGAAATATACAGTCAATAACAATATACTTGTTGTGATGACTACACAGTTACACAGATAGAGATTAAGAAACTAGAAATTCTTTTTTCCAGATCTGTCATATTTGAATGGTAGGATGAAAAGTCTCTAGCTAGACCAGCAGTTTAGAAAGGAAAAACCTCCATTAGGAACTTGCAAAGAATCAATAAGGTTTTGTGTGACAATATGGAAGTGACATATTGCAAACTGTTGGCTTTTAAATCTAGAGAAAGACAGGGAGAGAGAAGAGGTGGAAATTCAGATATTTTCCTAAAAACGACTTACTTTCTTATATCACTTTAAAAGGCAGAAAAGCTGAACGAATTTGAGAGGTTAATAGAAGTGTACCAAAGATTCTTGCCTAGTCTTTGGCATACAGTCTTTCCATCTTTCTTAATCTACAAAAGCACTTGATTAGAGATTTTTATTCCCGACACATGTGACAGACTGACCTGCATAAATCTCTCATATTAGTCTGAGTATTTAAAAATGGATATGATTGGAAAGGTCTACTGTGTCAATGGGAATTAGAGTATTAATGGTATAAGGGGATGCATTTTATACAGCTCATTATGAATTTGAATATTAAAAAAATTAGAATGCTTTACAATGCTTTCTACCCATAATGATAATGACTATTAAGCATGAATAGAAAAATGTTCATGCATAATACTTGCTCTTTATTAGCCTCCATCACTAAGCATTTCAGTTTTAAAATTAAATTATTGTGTCTTTTTTTTTCTAAAGCTAATGTCATAGCACAAAGCCATTCTCTCTCTCTCTCTGAATTCTACTTATTTTTTTAATGTATGTCATTCAGACTTTGTGACAAATAAAACACAGTTGTAGTTTGCAGATTTTCAGAATATAGAGTCTGAAAGTGAATCGGTAGCTTTTCATGTGTTTTTAATTACCATTTTGGCAAATAGCAAGAAAAACAATGTTTTTAAACCATGTCAGTGCTTTTCTTTCTGAGACATCTGCTCAGTCCAAATCTAACTTTTTTTTTTTTCCCCCCTAAATGTGAAAGAAAATACAGGGGAACTTGGTCTGGCCTGATACTCAGATCACTTTCAGGAACATAAGTCTTAATGTGTTCTGCCAGCTGTAAGTCACACCCTAGATTTTAACAGGAGTGACCCAGGAATTGTGCTGAAGAATACCTCCATTTTAGGACAGCTTGGTTCTCTGGAATATTCCTATAAATTTGTCAATTGACCCATAGTATGTCAGGCTTGTTCTCAAAAGACATTGACTGCACTGAATAGCACACAAATCAAAAGTGGTCTAATACTGAATAAACAAATGAAAGTAAAAACAGAACAAAGGTGAAAACAGGACATGATGGCTTCAACTTGCCTATTTCCTATTTTGTTTGAAAATGCAGAGATTATTCTTATAAATTAGATAACTAGATTATCTGAATTTTAAAACGTGAGATCAAAATCAAACAAACTGCTAAATGAGGTGATCGGAGTAGAAGAATAATCCTGGATTAAAGCAAAGAGATACCTGTGAGATAGAAAGAGTTGAAACTGATGGAGAAGACCGTGGAAAAGGAAACTCAAAATGGGAGGTAGGTAAGAGTTACAGACAGGAATGGTGTATGCAGAGCTTAGAAGTGAAAGGATGTTTTGAAACAACTGCTCAGCATCATGCCCAGGCAGTGAAGGAGCAAAAAGAGAGCCATGGCAGGGCCTGCATTCATGGGAGCTCAGTTTGAGGAGCTGAGCAGCCTCCAGAGGACGTATAGGCTCACATGCTCCAGGAAGAACAATTGGTTTTGTTTTCCAGAGACATGGCAGACACGGACTTTAAAACATCTTTGGTGATTTGGTCACAACCTCAATATGGGAAATAAAGACAAGAAAAGGATGATGAATTCATACTCTGTTTGATAAACTGTTATGTCACATTCATCAAAAACAAAATTTTACATGATTGGTGAAAATTCCCAGTTATACGGCAACAGAAACCAGTAATATTGTTCAAATATTGCAGTAGTTTTCGGAATTGAAATGTGACAAATTCAGTTACTACCGCAAAGAGGAAGATTAATAAAAAGAAAAGTATAAAATAGGATCAGCAAGAGTGTTTGGGTAGCTTGTCAAGGCTTGCTTCTATCATTTTAATATAAAAAAGTGGAAATGAGCTGAATAGTGTAGTGTAATTATATTCCAGTCTTCATTTTCTCTTTAGCTTTTCCTTTCTCTTACTTGCTTACTTGCAACCTGTACAGCATGCATATGATTTAATATACACTGTACTTGAGTCCGATTCCAAATTTGTAAATCAAGCCATTTTTATTTGCTTTACTCTGTGAAATGTATGTGTATGTTATTGAACATGCTAACCAAGGAATTTATATTCCTCTTGACAGCACATTTGTGTTAAACATTTGATTGGCTTTTATAAGATCCTTTTCTGATCAAAAATAAAACTGAACTAGAAATTATGTCCAATCATATACCAAACCAGCCAAAACAAACTCTTCAGAACTATGACCCTTGGACATGCTCATTAACAGGTATGATACCTTTTTCATTCAAGGGATATATCATTCAGTAGGGATATCATTCAGTAGATATACTGCCCTTGGAAACGAAATACTTTATTATGTAGTGTGTTTCTAAAAATGGCTTGTCCCTACTCTCCTTTATCTATCTTCTTGCACCCTTTTCTCTTTGAGAAGTGTGAATTTACAGCAGTAGGTTTGTTTCTTTTCCCCAGCCCAGTGCTACAGCTTCTGTAAGTTTTCTCATTTGTCTGTATCCCGGTTATGATATGCCCACTTTGGCTCAGACAAAGAAACTATTAATGGCCCCGGAGTCTCTAAGATCCATCTCTGCTGCTGCTGTTGGTCCCCAGACAGTGTGGAAAACTGATACATTCAGGTTTCTTTCTGAGCCTCTGCCACCTTACGATACTGAATGTTTGCGGGAGGTGAAATGGCTTTCCTCTGTCTGGGAAACTAAATGTAAGTTCTGCACAGAGCAAGGTCTCCCTCAGGTAAATAGAATTTGCAATTATTATAAAAAACCTAGAAGGAACTTTTTGTTGTTATTGGGTTTTGCTTTTAGAAGGACCAAAATATCAGAATATTTTACTTCACAAGCATTAAATACTTTGCCATGAAAGTCACATGGGGATGACACGATCATCTCAACAGAACTGGTGTCAACTCAGCAATTCCCAGAAGGTATGCTGAAAAACTGTGGAGCTAAGAATCTGTGGCCTCTGAGTTACCTACTCCTTTGGTATGCTTTCTAGCTTGGTGGCAGTTTGGAAGCTGAAAGAGTCAAATCTCTGGAACTTCAGGACCTACATCTTAGAGACAAGGAAATCTGGGGTGCTTCTCCAGTACCTTCTCCATGAAGACACACATAAGCCTGCAGAAAGTCTTTCTGAAAGACAAATAAATTGTGATCTGGCCGCAGCCACCTGTAGAAAAGAACATAGGAAGCAGAGAGCAAAAGCAACTCCTGTGCAGCATGTCTCTTCAGCTTCCAGTAAGTGAAACTCCAGAACCCATTTTAGCCTGTTCTAACCTCTCCTAAACTGCTGGGAAGACTGCATGGAGTCTAACTTCCTGAAAACTAAAACTTTATGAAGTTACTACAACACAGAAAACATTTACTTTACTTGCCTGTTTTATCATTTTCTCTAACTTGGTATGGCTTTATTGCATTCTAAGGTTGCCCTGTCCTGGTTTTTCATGATACTGAACCTCAGGAAGTCTGAACTCAGTTCAGCTCATAAACCATTTTTTTATCTCATAGATCTAATGATAGAGTGAATCATAGCCAGCTACTTTACACAAAACAAATTTTTTCATTTAAACAGATTTTTTCTTAAAAAACATATCCCAGGCCAAGCTTACTATATATTATATGCTATCCATATGAGAAGCACTCAGACACTTAATTTATTTTTCTATTCAAGTGTCCACATACCCTATCCCTGCCCTCATCCACAAATATTTCTTTAGTGTTAGGAAGCCAATCAGAGAAGTACATGTTATTTTCCCCATGAATAAATCTTGTATTTAGAAAGACAGATTTATTTCCATGTTAAGAGCATCTCTACCATCTCTCCAGAACACTTTTGGAAGTTTCTCAGGATGTGAAAGGCAGTAGGAAACTCATATCAATCAACTCAGTTGGTTAGATTTCCTACATACCAGAAAAATAAGCATTTCCACATGATATCTTCAGAGTAGAGGCTTAACTTACTAGCTCTACTGATATTTCCTTATGCCATGTGTCTCTAATGCCTAAATATTACTTGTAACTTTTACTTTTCATCTCTTTTCCCACTTCGAGTACTCTGAAGAATCTGTCCCACACAGAAAATTTATTGAATACAGAACCCCTCTAACTTTAAATTGTTGGAAACTGGACTGGATGAAATATTATTCTGTTTATCTGGTTTTGAAAATACAACTGCTGAATGAGTTGGTGTTATCTTTAACATGCATCTTATAAAATTTTCATAAACTGGTTTCAAGCTTCATTTTCTTTTTCTTTCTTTTTTTTTTTTTAATGAACAGGACATAAGAAAAATTTCCATTCTCACCAAATGCAGCCTACCTAGACTCAGCATTTATCTTCGTTTTGTTTTTTGGCAGAGGAGAATTGAAAGACTGATAATTCCCATGGCAATATAATCAACAAAATCGTGGGCAAACTGTATACATCTTACATTCCTTCTAAACCTACTTCACCTGGAATATTTTGTCCAGTATCATCATATCAGATACTTTCACAGGTAGACTACAGATACATTAGGTTCAGTAAATTTGAATTCATTTAACTCTTTCTGACAAAATCTACCTGCAATAGAACTTTGTTCCATTTTATCCCATTCTCCTTTTATCACCACATCCTTCATTGAGTTTCCTTTCAGAATCTGTTCTAAAATCTTGAGTAATAATAAGGTCAGCTAATTGGGACTTTCACTCCCCCTCCACCACTGTTCTACAGGCAAAAGATGTTGACAGGTTCTTTGAAAAATCCTTGCTATTAAACTTTCTGCATCATATGCCACTACTATTACAACCTAATACTTCACAGAATTATGTTTCCTTAAAACTGTGCAAGTATTTGTGGACAAATGGCAATAAAAGCTCCCTTGATTCTTATTTCTTGTCATTCCAATGATATATTTCAGTATAACCAAAAAATGTTGATTGGAAGGACTATACAAAGGTTATTTAGTCAATATTCTTTCCCCAGTATGGCATCACTGCATGTATACAAAGCAAAATAGAATACCATTTTGTATTTTTGTTCAGTTTATGATATAAGTATCATTCCTGACAGATTCTTGCCTAAGACTTCCAACAATGCAGACCCCACAGCCCTGTCAAACAATCTATTTGGATGCATCACCATCTATAATATTGGACATTTTTCTTAATAGCTTGTCTGATTATTACTTGCTTAGTTTGAATGTTCTGCTTGTTCCATCATCTTCCATCTGGTCAGAAATTTATTTTCTGTCTCTTCACAGTTATCTTTTGCATATTTAAACACAATTTCTGTATCTCCTTTGGAGCTTCTATTCTTACAGCTAAACAATGCCCGTACTGTCTCCTTATACATCATCTCTTTCAAAACAGTCTCACGGTCTGTCCCACGGTTTTATCATTAGGCCATACCTTTTCTGCTATGCAGTATCAGAACCTGGCTGAAATATTCCCCAAAGTTTTATCAAGGCTAAGTAGAACATATTTCCAGCATATACTGTATTGCTTATTCTACCAGTTAGAAGGAAAAGTAAGGTATCACCTCTATCAGAAATAGGACGCCATTTTGTATTTATGATTGGACTGGAATCAATGACACTCAGGTTTTCTTCTCAAGACTAATGATTTATCTAGTTCTGTAGTCTCTGTTTACATAGTTGATTACTCCAGTTTAAATGTACAATTTTCCACTTGTCTTATTCTAGGCTTTCAGCTCCTTTCCAGTTTGAAATTATTTTGCATTCTTGTCCAGAAATTTAGTCTCCCCATCCTTTTCAATAACAGATTGATGTATTCTCTAAGTATAATGAAAATCCTCTCTGTTCTGTCACTTAGTTTATTGATAAAAATATTAGTGGTAATGAAATCAGATGTGAACTCTGATTAAGTTTATTCTTTACACTTTTATTTTCACTGTAAACTGAGTAGTTTTCCAACCAATTATGTATTTGAGATTAGTTTTACTTTATTGGTTTAGCACTGCTCAAAATTTCTTCAGCTTACTTGTGAGAATGTCACATGGGAGTGTGGTGGGCAAAATCCTTACAAAAGTCAAGTTAATTTTCCTTTTTGTACAACTCTGGTACCTTCTTAAAGAAGAAAAATAGGTCAGTTCAACACAGACTATATTTGACAAGTCTGTGTTATGTTATGCATCTAAGCTGGGGTTTTTTAGGTGCTTATAGATTTTCTATCCATTTTCTAGGAATCAAGCTGGACACCCTAACTATAATTACCTCAAAATTCTCTTTTTTTCCTCCTCTTTTGGAAAATATACATTGTGTGAAGAATGAAAATAATGATAAAACTATTATTGTAAATCATTATCCCTCTTTTAGGGAAAGAGGGAAATGCAGTGCAACAGAATAAGTGGGAAATTCTACCTGTAAAAATAAAGAATAGAAAAGCAAACTGTTGTTCTGCACAACAAAATCTGAGCACTGTGGTGGGTCATTCCCCTCAGATTGCCATGGCTGGCATTGCACACCCCGCCTCTGATGCTGATCCCTCCTCTTGGGAGGAGGAGTCGGAGGACGGGACTGGGACTAATGTTTAGAGCCCACCCCTCTCTCTCTCTCTCCTGGTCACAACCCCAGTTGTCTGTTAAGCTTAAGTTTTGCCTTTTGTTCTAGAAAGTTCTGTTGTATTCGGTTGTTGATTGGTTGTTATGTTATGTACCCTCCCCTCAAATGTGTTTATTGGACCCCAAACCCTCAGATCCTCTCCTAAGCCTCACCCTCATTGGCTGTAACCCTAAACCCCTCCCCTTTCTGGTCCCCTTTTAACCCCTTGCACACTCTGTGCTCGGGGGATTTCTCCTTGACAACTCTCCTGCCCGGAGCCCTCATCCCTACCCTTCAATAAAGGAGAGCTCGCGGAGACCCCGCTCCCGAACCCTTTATCTCCTGCTGGTTCCTGTGATCAATCTGCGCCTCAAACTGCACCTCACTTCAAGCGGGCACACTCGGAGTGAGTCACCCACCCATTGCTTGGAGCGGCACCAGACCAGTCCCTCAGGCACGGGTGCCGGCGTCGAGGCTTGAGCCCAGCCAGGCGTCAGGAACCCCATTATACTACAGAGCACTCAAACACAAACATCAGGAGATCTAAGAAGCCTTCATAATTTTCTTTTAGCATTTAGAGACAATTATTCAGACCCGGCAATCTAAAACACAGATTTTTGTCTACATATACTTTTCCTTGTCATGCTGTTCATCCAGTGAATTGGCATCTGCAATTTCCTTAGCCACAGGATTGCGCTTTGTATTTTTTGTAAACTCATGTAAAATGGCATTGAAAATGTGATTTTCTTGATATCATCTACCAATAACTTTCCCCTCTGTTGATAGTGGAGCAATGGTTTTTCTGGACTCCTACATTTGCAAAGCTATTTAGTTTCACTATCCCTGTATAGTTAAATATCTTTTTTTGCCATAGCTCATCTAATTTTATCCTTGTATACTTAGCCTTTAGTTTTATTTTTCCTTTAGAATACTTCCTGCACGCTTTGTTCTTGAACTTGAGGTCAGTATCCATTTCATGGTCAAATTGTTGTCCTAGTACCATTCTAATCTTTCCTCACCAGTGCAAAAGTTTGTAATTGTGCCCTTGTTATTGATTTTTCAAAGAAATGCCAAGTCTTCTTAAATTTCTTTTTCCTGAGACTTGCCTCACACATTTCTTTATCAATTCTCTGAGGTTAATGGTGTCTGTCTTCCTGCAATCTAGTGGTCCAATTTCCTTCCTTCAATTTTATTTCAAAATTTTTTTCCAGATCTTCCACAAATTCAAAAGCCTGGGAATGTTATCTTTTTCTCATCAAATTTTTTTTTCCTTCAAATAAGGCTCTTATTTGTGTTTTTCTAATTGTATCATCTTTATCTAAAAAGGCTGTAATCAGTGGATCACATAAACCCCTTGGAGACAGTTTTTCATCAGTAGTTTTCTAGCAAATATTTAGATGAATAAAATCCTCTATAACCTCCAACTACTGTGCTATCAATCAACCAACTGCTCAGTGAAAACCATGTTCTTACATCTTCAATTCTATGTCCACCCTTGCAATCGGATGCTTATTTTTCTCTTCTTGTCTATCAGAGTGCCATTCATTACTCTTTGACTTTTTTTCCATTTCTTTTTTGCCGTTGTCTTAAGTTACCCAATTTTTGTCTCATACTCCACTGAATCTGAAAAAAATTTGGTTCAAAAAGTAAGATCACATTTTGACTTTAGAGTGTAAGGCTATGTCTGCGAGAAGTGACCTCTAAAACTAGTTTCAAAAGTATTTCTTCTACAAGTTAAACATATTTATACTTTACTCCTTTATCTTTTTCTATAATAAGACTTTTTAGAAAAGATTTTCTTTTTTACTTGCAAATCTTAATGATTTGTCACTTTTGTACCATAGGTATCACACCCATTTTATTTTTTCTCTCTTCTAAATAACATTCATACATACATGTTAAAGTCTTCCTATAACCATATTGGTACATAAATCACTACCTGTGATTTAGTTAACTGACTTCATTTTAGAAATTACTGTTCATAAGAAGGACTCCTTTTGGGTTTAGAATACACAGTGGATGTTGTTTCTGAAATCTCTGAAGAGAAAGCATTGTTTTGCTGAATGTGTATGTGACATCTGTAAAAGAGTCTCATTTCCATATTAGGATACTGTCTTTTGAACTGACCACAGGACAAGGAATGTTATACAAACACCTAATCCTTTTCAGCAGAATCTTTTATTGCTTCCATTTAATTTTCATAAAAGGAAAATGATGATATAAACTACACTGTGGAGGCTGTGGTTTTCTTCAGAAGTTTGCAGATGCTTCACCGTCCCCTCATTCCATTCCTGAATTTGCCTACGAGGATGTTGTGAGAGACGATGTCAAGAGCCTTGCTGAAGCTCAGGCAGACAATATCCACTGTCCTCCCCTCATCCATCCAGCCAGTTGTCCTGTTGTAGAAGGAATCAGGTTGGTCAAGCATAATTTCCCTTTAGTGAATCCATCCTTGATAAAAATCCTGTTTCTGTTTTTTTTCTTTACTATTTCGAGAGTTCTTTGCTCAGTGTTTGGAGTAAAACGCAGGAGGCGCTGAGATGTCCTTCTAATTAGGTTGTTTATTAAGTTCTTATCTATAGCACAACAGCACGGAGCGTTCTCTAAGTTAGGAAGGTGGAAAAATGGCCTCGAACCGTGAGTTCCAAGGTTATTTAAAGTCCAACTTATCCAATTATAATTTGCCAACTAACATGTTTTTACTTACAATCCAGTGACTGTTCATTTAGCATCCGCATTGCAGGCTTTCTGAACCAATGATTAAACTATTCAGACTTGTGAAGAAGGAGGAAGAAAGAAGTAAAAATCCACACCCAAAATTCTCCATCTTGCCACTAATACATTGCTAACAATTCATAAACCCAATTTTCTACATCTCTACATATTTCACTCAGTGATAAAACAAACTGCTTTTTAATCACACAGTAGAAATCTTAGTACTATCATCAGATAAGGGAATTCTTTTCCAAGGCCTCAGATCAAACACGGTATGATTCTGAAAATCATTACCTGTTAATATTGAAAGATTATAATTATTATTTGATCTTTGGGTTCCAACACATCCTCACTACCTGTGATCACCTTCTTGTCTTCCACATGCTTAGAGATAGCTTCCAGGATGAGCCATTCCATGCCCTTTCCAGAAACTGAGATGAGTCTGACTGGGCAGTAGTTCCCTGGGTCCTTCTTCTTTCCCTTTTTGAAGTCTGGGGTTACATTTGCTTTCTTACAGTCCTCAGGTACTTCTCCCGACCACCACAACCATTCAAAGGTGACTGAGTGGCCTAGCTATCATATCTCAACACTTGTGGGCACATCCCATCAGGGACCATGGACTTGTGCATCTCAAGTTGGACTAGATAGTCTCTAATCCAATCCTTCCCAACAGAGAAAGTCTACCTTTCTCCATTCCTTCTCCCTGGTCTCCTGAGTAAGGGATTCCTGAAGGCTGGCCTTGGCAGTGAAGACTGAAGCAATCAATAAGGCGTTGCACATCTCAGCCTTTTTGTTGCAGGTAGCCTCTGTGTGGCCTCTGTTGCAGGTCCCTGTTCTGTTCAGTGGCAGGCCCACATTCTCCCGCGCTGTTGTTTTGTTTTTAATGTATTTGATTACGCTGTTATCCTTGTCAGTGTAAAACATATTTTATTCCAAATGGATCTTGGCCTTCCTCATTGCATTTCTGCATACCCAGACAACACCTCTATATTCATCCCATGTGGCCTGTCCCTGCTTCCATCTCACATCTATCTCCTGCTTATGTCTGAGTTTTTACAGGAGCTCCTTGACAGGTCTCCCTGCCCCTTTTGTCCGCTTTCTTGCCTATGGGGATGCGCTATTCTTGAGCCTGAAGGAAGAGATCTGTCCCACTAGAGCACGTTTCCGTGGGATTACTCCAAGAAGGTTCCTGAAGAAGTCAAAGTTAGCTATCCTGAAATCCAAGGTTTTGATCCTACTCAGTATCCTGCTTCCTCCTCGTAGGATATTCAACTCTATAATCTGTGGTCACTGTAGCCATGCTGCCCCAAGCCTTCACATCTTTAACTAGACTTTCGTTTTTGGTTACTACAAAGCTCAACAACACACCTTTTGCCATTGGTTCCTCCACCAGTTGTATAAAAAAATTACTGTCGAACATTTCCAAGAACCCCCTCGATTGTTTGTGCCTCCAGGCCACTCCTTGTAGACTATTCTGAAGCTATTTAATCAGTATCAATGAAGTGCTCTGTTTTCCAGAGACTTAGGAACTTGTCATTGGACAAGAGAGGAATAAAAGGGCAATATTTGGATAGGAGCAGGTATAATCCAGAAAATGTGAGAGCAGAATACTAGTATATCTGCATGGTTGTGCATATATTATTAAACCTGTATTCAGATTTTAGATATTTCAAACTCAAGTATTCTGTTCAAATTTCCACTTATGGACTTATCTATGGCTGTTGTAAAGTTTTGAAACTCTCCTGAGGCTCCTAATTTGTTTGAGGATCTGGATCTAAAAGTGAATCTATAATAAATTAATAGGGATTTTTGGTTTTTTGCTAATTTGTAGCTTGAGTTTGTTGGATTTCCAGGAAGCCTTTTTGCTGATATATTGTAGAAGCTAGAACTGTTTCTCACTTTCAGAAGAGACTGGAATGTGGGCTAACATCTTTCATGTGCAAGTACAGTAGAAAATTGTTATGATTATAACAAAATATATGTCTAGGCAAAGTATTTCTCATTTATTAATCTAAATTTGGAAAAATATACATTTAAAATCTGGGGGAAACAGAGGAACGATCTATTGGCTCAAAGTATGCATATTATGAAATCTATTGTACTATTTCATATATTTCTGTGAGAGTAAACTCATTAAATGTATTCCTTTTGTTGTAAAATTCTGAGGCTTGCTTTCAGTTGTCATCATTACTCTGATAACATAAAAATATTCTGTGTATAGAAGTAGTGTCAAGAAATAGCACATTGTACTCAATGAAAAATCCATTCTGTCAGTCAACACAGATTGTTTAATCTCTACTGAAAGAAGATGGGAGAGAAAAGTCTTTATTTTATCTTATGATTACTTTGCCTTAACTCTCTGCCCTAAAGCAAAAAATAAAATACAGAGAAAGGCAATGAAAAATAACAGTGAGAATGAATCACCAAATGAGTTATGGCGTAATCACTGATGGAAGAACAGAGACTGATAAAGGTAATAACATTTCACTGTCTTCATAAAAGAACCTGAAATTAACTGGTAAATATTAAACTCAATCCAAAAGATAAATCTATGATTAGAAATATAGCTACTGTTCCATACAGAAATTTTAGTTTCTGCAGAAAAGCATTGTATATGGTTGAAAGAAATATTACAGAATATTATACACAAGAGTGCAGAAATAGCCGAATACCACTCAAAACCAGTATGACTATCTCTGTTTAGGTAGCGCCATGGTGTACAAGTTTGGCCTCACTGAAGTCAAAGGAATAACTTCTATTCTTAGTATCAATTCAAAATCCTTGAGGATGCTTTGACACCATGACTCAAACAATGGCTAATCAGTCTCTCACTCTTCCTTGAAGATCTGTCATTCCTGTTAGCTGGGGATTCCTGATCTCCCTAAACACAAACTCAGATTAACACCAAGTCCATCACTTAACTTTCCTGCCTGTCCTGAGGCAGTATAGCAAGCAGCAAGGCAGAGGAAAGAGACATTGCTCAACAAACAGTGAACACTGCGTGTCTGACTGCTGGGATCCAAAGATCCTAACTACAGCTCCTGGACACAGAATATTGCTTTCTGATAAACATGGCTACATGGTTCTAACTGGCTACAGAACAAATATTAAGTATTTGTCACCCATCAAAACTGTGTATTTTCCTTCATGGATTCTTGGCTTGTTTACAGCTGTCATAGGAGGGAATGGGCAATTTGTTCTTAGTCTGTGACACTCTAAGTTCCAGCATAGCTCAATTGAATGTTGGAATGTTGTCATCATTATCTTCTCAACATTAATATTTCCTAGAATAAGAATGCTGAAGTAGCTGAGAGCTTCCCTGTAAATTATCATATACACTTTTTATGATCAGTTATGCATGTTTACCCCAGTCAGTTAGTGATGCACACAAATATCTGTCTATAGCTGAAAACAGCTACTTGAGTCTGTAAATACATTCTGCTTTCCAATATGGACATGAATTTCTATTTTTGCTCTGCAAATTAAATAGCAAATATATATGGACCACAATTCTAACATTTCCGACGTTATGGATGCAAATTGCTTGTCCTACTTGCACCATATTCTAGCAGTGTAAGGACTATGGAGTAAAGTAGTGTTTGTGCCTAATTACCAGGAATGCAATCAACAAAACTGATACAAAAATAATAAGTGAAAATGCTGCATAATTATCTTTTTGTTTGATTATCTAGGTGCAGTTAATACCAAAGAGCTAAATATTAAAATTATAAATTCAATTTGCATAAGCCATGAAAATCACAGTTAACTGTACTCCCAAAGTTTCTGAGCCTTTGAAAAATTGGCTTTTTTCATTTAAAAAGAATTCCTTAATTTTTTTTTTTTTTCTGAAAGCAGTCCCGGCAGTGAGGCCTCCTGGATGTAATGATTCCTCATCTAGATTAAAACAGTATCTGATGGAAAAGACTATTTTCATTCTTCTTGGGATAAATTCTAAAACAACTAAAATTCATAATTTGTCTTCTGATCAGTCTTTATTTGTTCATTACTGACACCTTATTCATTGTCTGTTTTGATTACTGCTGAAATTAACACCTTTTAGATTCTCAACATATGTATAGATGTACATACTTAATGTAATACTGTAACTAAACCTTACAAAGGATCTGTTCTATAACCAAATACAATGAGGAAATTATGCATCTTGTACTGTAACACAATCCTTTTACAGGATTAAACTGTACTGTAGAGGGATTCCAAAATGATGGAAGTGTAGAATTCTTTTCATCCAGGAAACACTTTGTCTCAAAAATAATTAATCTCTTTGTTTTATTTATAATATGCTAATCCAGTTTAGCACAGGTCCTGAGAATTTTCAGAGTTTGAATGTCAACTCACCTGAACCATTCCCTGTTTTTCGCACATTTTTTCCATTCTTGCCACTCAGTTCCATGTACTCTGTAGAAAAAAAAATATTTTTTTAAACCTAAACACTTCAGCTCTTGGGTTTCAATTTGAGTTTGTATCTTATGAATTCCTGCAGTTTTTCATCAAATGTATGATTTTGCATTTGGTAATCAAATGCAGTTTGAAGCAAAACAGCATTCCACCTCACATACAGAGAAAAATATCCTGCCCATACCATGGGTAGAAGGGTAGAAGGGACTGGAAATTGCAAAAATCTCTCTTTGGGGAGTTTTGAATTCACATCACACTTGCTCCAACTTTCATAGGCTTAGTTACTCATTTAGCTTCAGTGAGACTCCCTGAGGATCACACCCTCTTACTGACATATAGTTATATTTCATTTCACAATACCTCTGCTCTGACATGACTCCTGGAATCCAGCTGTGTCAAAAGGTCTAACTCACAGGCCAATTGTAAGAAATAATTGTGCTGAAAAAAAAGGTTAGTGTTTGTAAATTATAGTTGAAGAAGGTGCTTAGAGTCCTCTTATCTGGACCCCCTATGATTCAGCTATGAGTGACTAATCCTCACAGCTGATCTCACACAAATTTGTGCCCTGAAAAGTTTAACAGGTTGTTTATTTGCCTCTTCACACATGTTGTCTCTTCTCCTTCCTCTTCATTGTCTCTCGCATTCCAACTCATAACATGTGGAAAGATACAGAATAAATACAATTTCCACTGAAATAAATCAAAAATTTTTGATCTTTAAGAGCATTTCATACTGAAATGCTGAAACCATAAGCATCAAGAAGCACATGTGCCAAGGTACACGTGTAGGTGTTACATGGATGAGGGAAATATGCAGCTCACTGACGCAACTAGTTGCATGTCACTGTTGGGCAAAGGCAGACTTTGTGATGATGTGTGGTCATTATTTAATGGATTGCAACCTATGCTTCACTTTAACTTGAGCTGAAGTCATAATAATGCTTTTTTCTGGTTCATATGAATATTTTATTTTCATTAAATTAAACGTTAAGTTTCATTGCTGTGTTAGTATGTTACACTTTAACAGTAACAGTGACATAAGAACCCAAGAAAGCATGTACAAATTCCATATTTCAGGCATCCCAAGTGAATATCCTTTCTCCACTAGGGTGCTTGTGCTGCCAATTCTCAGTTCTTTACAAAGAAGCACGACAAATTTTGGATGAAATATTGGATGAAACTCAGATATCAGAAATGTGATCCAAATTTTTCAAAATATTCTTGACAGCTTCAGATTCCTGATAAAAGTGATTTTTTTTTCTTTTTCCCTGTACTGAGCTCATAGCATTATTTGGAATCCAGCTACAGGATCAGCCTCCAGCTTCTCAGTGAGAACTCTCTGTAGGTTTGAGGCAGGCAGGAGCTCTGAGCCTCCCAGGCTGACAGGAAAGAAAATTGTCTGTAGCATGGTCTAGAGATTAAGGAATAACTTTATCATGACTTTTTTCCCTTAGGACAATCAACTTTGATATGCAAATCCAACTTTAATTTGATAAGATTTGGAAATGCTGCTTTTACAATATTTTTCATTGCAATCAGTAGGTAATGCAATAGGTTTCAGTACTTCCCTGCTTATTTCAAAAGAAAAAAGGGACAATAATGAGAGAATTTAACAGGTAGCTATGATAGAAGATACATGTGAATATTGCTGCCCGGGACTCTGAAGGAAGAAAATGTCATGTAGAGTCAGCAAAGTCCTTATTTCGTATCTAATGGGAGAAATTCTGTTTGTGACTTCTAAAACTGTCACTGGCTTATTGTTGGATGCCCAGAGATGTAGATAATATAGCACTAAACAGAAATAAAGAAATATTTAAGTAATCTCATTTCATGCATCATGCATACATTCAGTATGCTTTTACTTTCTCAAAAGAAGTAACCTGGATAATTGTAAAATTCATTCCTTATTTTGCTAGTGTACCATAAAACCCAGAACACACTTAAAATTGTAGCTGTTACTTTATTGAAAGAAGTTATAAAGCATTTGATATTCTTTAAATCATGGGCTTCACCCAGGGCAAGTCCTATCTGACCAACCTAATGGTCTTCTACGATGGAGTGACTACATCAGTGGATGAACCTCATGAGTTTCAACAAGGCTAAGTGTAACATCAGGGAAACACCAGGACTCAACATAGGCTGGGGGGATGGACAAATCAAGAGCAGCCCTGCTGAGAAGGACTTGGGGGTGCTGGTGGATGAGAGGCTGGGCATGACCCAGCAATGTGCACTCACAGCCCAGAAAGCCAAACGTGTCCTGGGCTGCATCCATCCAGCGTGGGCAGCAGGGTGGTTGAGGGGATTCTGCCCCTCTGCACTGCTCTGGTGAGACCTCTCCTACAGTGCTGCATCCAGCTCTGGGGTCCTCAGTACAGGAAGGACGTGGACCTGTTGGAGTGAGCTCGGAGCAGGGCCACAAACATCATCAGAGGGCCGGTGCATCTCTGCATCTCTGCCTGTGAAGCAAGGCTAAGAGTTGGGGTTGTGTTGTGGTTTAACCCTAGCCAGCAGCCAAGCCCCATGCAGCTGCCCACTCACTCCCTCAGCAGAGAGAGTGGGGAGAGAATCAGAAGGGTAAAAGCTAGAGAACTTTTGGGTTGAGATAAAGACAGTTTAATAGGGAAAGCAAAAGCTGTGCACGCATGCTAAGCAAAACAAGGAATTAATTCACTGCTTCCCATGGGCAGGCAGGTGTTCAGCCATCTCTAGGAAAGCAGGGCCCCATCACGCATAACAGTTACTTGGGAAGACAAACAACATCACTCCAAATGTCTTCTCTTCCCTCTTTCTTCCCCCCACTTTATATACTGAGCATGAGGTTGTATGGTCTGGAATATCGCTTTGGTCAGTTTTGGT